>BDDC01000547.1:0-25113 GCA_001662425.1 Chlamydomonas sphaeroides
GGAGGGGGAGGGGGAGGGAGGGGGAGGGAGCGAGGGGGAGGGAGGCGGAGGGCCGCGGGTTTGCGCCTGGGCAGGACTCTACATTGTACGACCAACACCAACCAGAGCACGCGAATCCCATGGGATCAAGGGTCCTTAATTATTATGCATGGCGGGGTATACATAGGCATGGTGTATGTGTTGCTCCGTGGGCTGAGCATTGGCAGCGCGCACCCTGCCCATGCATTCTTTGCTTGGCCGCTGTATGCAGCTTGGTAATAAGGATAAAACCATACACGCAGATGACCTGATAGCAACACATTTGAGAAACGCTTTGCCGCCTGCATCCGCCGTGCTTGCAACACACCACCCCCCAGACACCGTGCGCCGCTGCCTCGCTCCGGTGCAGGGGGTCCGGTCTCCCCTGCTCCGGTCCGGCTGGTAAGCACGCAACATAGTTTCAGTATCGATCCCTGGCTTACTTTGGGCCCCTGCTGACGTAGCTGGCATGCAAGCAGCAAAGTTGACTTGGACAGAGCCCGGCTGCCCCCGCCCTGCCCCTCGCTGCTGCCCCGAACAGCGGTGCCGTGTCCAGTACAACGGTTGGGAGACCCGGTACGCGTGTGTCCTGAAATACAGAACACGAACTCGCAGGGCTGGAGCGAGCGACTAACTGTGCAGAACCCAGCTGTCCAGCCTAGCCCTGCAGCCGCCACGACCAGCCGCCTGCCTGCATCGCATGTATTTGTCGCGCGCTCGCTCGGCGGGCGGGAGCGCATGCATCCATGCATGGGGGGCCGCACGAGCGAGCGCCAATGCCAGGCCTGGGCATTGATTGCAGCCCATTCAGCCCCCCAGTGGGATGTGTGGGGGATGCGCGCGGGGCTGCTGATGCATGAATGTGGGCGAACCCGGCGCCGTGAGGTGTGAGAGCTGTGCGAACGATGCGTGCCGGGGAAGCTCCCCTGCTGCGTGCGTGCATGCGACCCCTCGTCCAGGCGGTGTAACAAATTCTTCGTCATCGTCGTACGCAAACCGTATGAGATGCGCGTGAGGCCGTGGTGTGCGCGTGACGACGTGGCCGGCGGCAAACGGAGAGGTTTGGCGCTGATTGCTTGCTTTCAAACAGATCGGCAGTCAACAAACATGTGCAGTCAATCCGATGGATTAAAGTATGTAATACACACGCACCCTGGCGCTCGCTGGAGGTATGGGAATCGGTCACAGTGTGAGCAACGCATGCCAACTTTTCCTCAAGGAAACAGGGGGTGCCGCAGATCCGTCGAGGCGGGGTAGGTCGTGGGGCGAGGTGCGTGCGTGGTGCGCGACAGGCCCACGTACATACGGGAGGGCCTCTAAGACGCGCTACACGGCCGCTGTGCAGTGCGTACAATAGCAACAGGGTTGCCGTGCGATTCCGACTAACATGCCCTGGTGTGTGTGCAGAGTCGTGCGGCCCCCAGCGCCTCACTCCTGCCCTGTATATGTAGCCTGTGTGCATTGGTCCTGATGCTGATGGGGCCTGCGTGCGTGGCACCACCAGCTCCGTCGTGATGCCTCCTGGTTATGCCTGCCCGCCCCGCCCTGCCCAGCCACGCCACTGTCACCGGGGCGACGAAGGCAGTAGGTTGGCATCGCAGCTTGCCGCGCGCGCACGCCCTCCTGCCCCATGGCATCTTCCTGGCAAGCATGATGTAAAAATACAACGAAGCCAAACTCCTGAACCTGCGAGCCTGCGAATCCATAATTTCATCCATAGCCGCTGCGACGGGGGGCCGAGCAGGCGAACATGCAAACAAGGGTTGAACCACGCAGCGGCACGCAGCAGCCGGCGGACTCACCGGTTGGTGCGTAACTCCCAGAGACCAATGAACTGCCACGCACTGGCGCCTAGCGTCCCAGCCCAACCCCATTACGCAACCGGAAGCGAACCTGTGGAATGGGGTAGGTAATGATGAGCTTTGCCTCAATGCCAGCATGCAAGTATTGAGATGGGGCAGCGCACGGGCAGGAGGCGCCGGTGGGTGAGTGGGGTAGGTAGAAGCAGGGTAGTATGCGGCGCTGGCTCGCGGCCTGGCAGCGCGGCGCACGGGACCACCCCGACAGAAGCCCATGTATGTATGACAATGACCCTTATACGATAATTACCCACGTATAAGACACCGACGGCATCAGCCGCACCCCAGCAGCTGCTGCAGAGGATAATCGATGCCGGAGGGCCCCCGGCTCGAGTACGTGGCTGGCATGGATGCATGTGCCGTGCGCACGCCGTGAGGTGTTGAGGGTATGGGGCGCGGAACGAGCGACGTTGCGTCTGGGGCGCGGCCGACCGACCGACGCTGGAACCCGTGTGTGCCCCTGCCCCTCGTTGCTCCTGAATATGGTAGACAGGACGGCGAGAGCATTGTATTACTGTGGGTGGCGTACATGTATGGACGTCGTCGCTGTCCGCCGCATCGCGACTGGTTTCGCTGCCCAACCGCGGTCGAAACCCCGAAGTGCATGGCTGGGTTGGTATGAAAAGCAGCGCATTTTACACGCACTTGTGCTTTGACAATAGTGGTCAACGGGCACATGACAGCGACTCCGTCTCCGTTCGTCGTCGCGCTTTACGGCCATTCGGCACACGCGGGGAGCTCTGCTAATAATGGGGATTTATGTGCATGCGAACCTGGCGCTTGGACGCTTTTTATGCCATAGTTACGTTTCAATCGTTCGATTTCTGACGCTGCCACGATGAAGAATACTCCATCACACACCTGCCATTAACAAGCAGCCATGCTGCTCGATAGGGAGGCACAGGACGCAACCCTTGCCCTCGTCGCCCTGGGCCGCGGGCGCCCACATTCTCCGAGCGGACCTCGGAGCGGGGGCTCATGTGAGATGCCAACTCGGATTATACTGCCCAAAGCTGCCACGTAAGCATTGGGTTGCGAGAAATTTTGGCATTCTGCTCTGCTGCCTTCAATCGACTAATGCAAGTGCCGCTACGGCACGTAAGGCGTTCAGCCCGGAACTTCTTTCCATTTACTTCTTCGTTTGCAACATCCGCAGGCTCTCGGGGCCCGAGCGGCCATGTGTCAACCGAACCCCGCTGCAACTGCTGGTTTCCTCTGCCGCCGGCATGTGCGGCAAGCGGAAGCCAGGCGAACCAAGCTCTGCGCGAGTGGCGACGTCTCGTGCGCCAGAGAGCAGGTTGCTGCTCGACCGCAGCGTCTCGCGGCCCGTTGCTGCGCTTGAGGGCCGACAGGTGTCTGATACGGAGCGCGGGCTTTCCATCCTCGTCGCCATCTGCGCTGGTCCAGCACACGCCGCTACGCCGACCGCGGCTGGAAGCAAGGCCTTGCACGGACTTCAGGCCATGCAAGGCTGTCACGATTACAGCAGCACGCCTACCTGCTGCAAGCGCCGGCGCACCAGCGATGCGCCCTCACCGTCATCCACACCGCCCATGCCCAGCGGCGTTACGGCCGAGCCCCACCGCAGCAGCCACGCGGAGGGGCTGGAAGGGGAGGACCCTGTGCGCGTTGGCCGGCTTCAGCTGTTGAGAGCCCTGCGCAAGGGCCTCCCCGGAGGTGGGTGTTGCAGGCCCGGGCGTCACACGCACACGCATGCCTGCGTGCCCCCTGTCCCGTGCCATCCAGCCATGCATGCATGCACCGGGAACGTCATGGGTCGTTCGTTTCATGTATGGCCTCACCCCCTACCCTGTCCTACAAACCCGCACTCCACCATGCCACAGGTGCCACTATCCACGAGCTGCTCCCAATCGCCGACGGGCTCGTGGGAGTGCTCTACGGCGCCACGACACCGCCAGGTGCCCACGGCGGCAGTCGGGCAGCAGCAAGCGGCCCTGCCAGCGGCCCTAGCGGCCCAACCTCGGCCACCGGCGCCTCGCCTGCTGGCAGCCCCAGCGCCAGCAGCCCCAGCGACTGCTCCGTGGGCGCGGCGCTGTGGGCGCTTTGGCCGACAACCAGCAACAGCCCGGCGGCGTCGCTTGCCTCAGCGGCGAGTGCCCCGTCCTCCGCTGGCTGCTGGCTGCACGACCTGGGCGTGTTCAGCACCCGGGACGACGCGACGCAGCTGCTCTCGCGGCTGCCGGCCCTCATGCTGCTCCAGCAGCGGCGGCAGGCGGCGCTGGCGGCGCATGCTCAGCTGCTGCAGGCCACCAGCACTGCTCCGCCACCGACCGCTGAGGCGCCGGTCGCGGCCGCCAGCGTGCCGGCCGCCCGCCAGCCCGCTGCCGCCCCCGTGCCACCGCCTCCCAGCTACGCTCTCCCATCATCGCCGCCCACGGACCCCCGGCGGCGTGTCAAGGTCTCCGAGCCTGTGCAGCCCTGCGCACCACCCGCCGCCGTGGCCCCCCACCAGGCAAAGGGCGGTTCCTTGCCGGACTGCTCTGGCAGCCCAAACCGCCCGACTGCAACACCAGCCCTTACCGCCCCCGTAGCCGCGCTGCCCGGCGCCTCACACGCCGCTGTGCCGCCGCCAGCCAGCCAGCAGACCTCGTCGGTGGCGCTGCCTGCTGCCTCGGGGCACAGCACAGCCGCGATGCGTGACCTGTTACTGCGCCGGCTGTGGACGCAGCAAGCTGCTCAAGCCGGCTGCCTCAATCAGGCGGCCATGCCGCCGCCACCCTTAGAACCGCTTCCCGCAGCAGGGCCGCGGCCGGTGGGCGGGGCCCGCGTCGCGGCCGACGCTGCTGCTCCGGCCGCTAACCGACCTCGCGCGGCGGTCGCAGGTTGGAGATCTGCAGCGCCCAAGCCTCGTGCTGGTCCCGCTCAGGTGCGGAAAGCAATGGCTCCGGCCTGCTATTAAATAATGAGGTCACCCAGTAAGAGAAATCGTGGTTGCCCAGCAGGTGCCGGCCGGCCCCTGGGATACGATAGGAGAGTCAGCAAGCCACCAGAAGCACAGCATCGCAGGCAGGGCCACACATCCACCGCGCGCCCTATGTATCGCGATCAACAGGCATCTGGCCCAAGCTGGGCCGCGACCCGTGACCATGCGCTGTTACTGATAGTTGCTGACGGATGCCATGTGTGCAACTGCCGACGACCCATGGACGCAGGTAGTGCGTGGGTGTGCCGCCGTCCACAGCAGCTTATTGACGGCGCCGGCAACTGAAAGCACGGTCGCCGTGGCGCCCGCCGCCGCCGGCCCCGCACCGCCCACCTCCGTAGCCTCCGGGTGTGGAGGTTAGGGGCAGCGCTGTCTCGTCTTCTGCTGCTAGCTGGAATCGTAATGCGCGGTTGAGAGCTGCTACGCTGTTGTTGTAGGGCCCGCAGTCGCATGCCCACATGCCACAAGCCAATATAGCGAGGCGTGTTGATAGATGGACACTGCGTGCGTGCCTCTGCTTCGAGCGTGTATCCAGTACGTTAGTTGCGTGGCAATGAATGGAGTTTCAAGACGACGGGCGCAGTGGCGCTGCACCCAGTGACGGCCCTGCAGCCCCTCAGCGCTGTACGTAGGAGGGCTGCGGCGCTTGGGGGCATGCGCGTCGGTATAGCCACGCCACAACCGAGGCCGCCGTGGGGGACCGTCGTGAGCTCGTGACGTAGTGTACCCGCAGCAGGGCACGGCCGGTGGCGCGGTGGACCTGATGTCCCCGCAGTCCCAGGAGGCACCTGCACCCTGCCCCTGTGGCGCTGCCAGAGCACATCTGCGCACCACGCGTGCCAGGAATCCGGACAGTTGCTCTCTAGCGCTTACGGATCGCCCTCCTACCATCTCGAGCATAGCCATTTTCGCACATTCGGCATCTGACGGATACATTTGGAGCATGGGCTGGCAGCCGGCCAATGTGCACCATTCACGCAGTATGTCGTGACGGGCCCGCCCCGTCCGTGCGTGCGTGCGTGCTGGCCATGCCCCCGACTCGCGCGGTGGACTCGTTGGGGTCATCAGGGCGGCTACGCGTGTGCTGTATCCGCATATGACATATGCGGCGCTAGGAAAGAGGGGCTCTGCGTTTGTGGCAGCGGGCAGGGTATGCAAGGAGCGCGGACATGGGTTGCGTGAAGGCACGATGGCGCCAACGCACATGTCTGCTCTCCGGGTTTGGCACGCGCGTCTGAATCAGACGCGCCCGCCCTGAACAATCAGGCGAATACACATCATCAGACCCGAGTCTCTTTGAGCCGCTCGCAGGCGAGGCAAGGAATGCAAAATTTCAAAACAGCAGTCGCAAGCAGGCGAGCGTCCCCATCGATTAGCTTAGCGAACACTGCTGCCTTCAACTCATACTGGAAATTTACCAGTAAATATAAGACTTGACACAAGCCCACAGCAGACAAGCCCTTGAGTGCTTTCATGCCTCCACGTCTTGCCGCACGCCGCGTTGCCAAGCCATATGGCAATGTTCAGATAGCGCGAAGCCTAAGCGGCACGAGAATCTTGGAGGCCGACCGATAACGATGTTGGGCACACCGTGGACCGTGCAGAACAGCAGCCTGCCGGCCTATCCTAGTGCCTACAGCCCGGAACCGGCGCGTAGCCTTGCCGGTGCGTAACGCCAGCAACTGGCGCTCGTGGGTGACCTCTGCTCACGGGGTGCACTGCGCCGCATCCCGCTCGCAGGCAGCCCCGGCCTGGCCAGCCCCACGCGCATCCTGGCCATGCCCGGCCAGCTCCTGGTACCTGACGGCTCTCCGCGCCAGGCGATCCTCATCAGTGGAGCCGGGATTGCTATCCAGCCGCTTCCTCCTGCAGGCATGCCAAACGTGAGCAGGCGTGCCGCGCATGGCCGCAGCCTGCCAGCGCTGTCTCTTACATCGCGACCACAACCCTCAACCTGCCTACCTGAAGCAAACATGTGCTTTGTTCCCGCTCGTCACCCATTCCCGCAGCCGCAGCTGCCGGCCGGCCCTGCAGCGCCCTCGCCATCCGGCGCCTTCCTCGATGCGCAGGCGCCCCCTGCGCAGGAGGGCCCGCTGTCCCTTTACCCCTCCTTTTCCACTGTCGACCCCAGCCACAAGTGGCGCCGCATACGGGACTGGGCTTCCCAGGACTCGGCTACAGCCACAGGCGGAGGCGCCCCCCCAGCAGTGCCGGCACAGCCGGTCAGCGCCGCCGGCGAGGCTGCCGATGTGTCTGCTAGCATCGATTCAACGCTGCTAGAGCTGGAGCTCGAGAGAGCTAGGGCCAGCCTCAAAGCAGCTGCAGCTGGCGGAGGTGGAGCCGGCGGTGGCGGCGGCAGTGCTGTCGCGGCGGCGCTTGCGGCAGCCGCTGCCGCTGTCCGGCCGACGCCATCCTCCGGCGGCGCCACTGGGGCGCCGCCGGCCCGTGAGCCTAGCTTTGGCGGCGGCGGCATCACCAGTGGATTCTTCCCTGGGCAGCCGCAGCCATCGTTCGGAGGCGCTGCTGCCGGCGGCTCGTTACGCGTGAACCTCGGTGGCGCGGCGGCCTCCTTGACGCCTGGCTCCGGCGTCCGTACGGCAGACCCGTACCATTACGGACTCGTGCGCACGGATCCGTACCAGCCGGGGTTGGCGGCGATCGGCGACATGGGCGCTGTCATGGGCGGCGGCGGCCCGGGCGGTGTTGTAGCTGGAGGCATGGGGGGCGGCGGCCGTGCAGCTGGCACTGGTGGCGGCACCGCGCCAGGCTTCAGCTCAACCGCTGCAGTGGTTGAGGTGAGGGCTGTGAGGCGCTGTGGGTCATGGAGATGGAAGAGCTCAGGGGCGGCTGTATCTCGTGATGAGAATCCCAGCCGTGTACGTGGCTCAGTGCGACCGCCCCTGCGCAACCCTGCCTCGCCGCTGCCAGCGCGCTGCGATGGAGGGCCGCTGCCGTGCGGCGGAGGAAGCGCTGGCGGCGGCGGAGCGGAGGCACGCGGTCGACGCGGAGCGGCTGCAGGTAGGCGGCGATGGGGCGGTGGAAGGGACAGCTCGTTGTCGAGAGGCTGCTGGTGGAGACATCTTCTGCGCTCAGTCGGCAGCACACCGCTGCTGGTCGGCCCCCTTGCTTCGTGGCGGACGCGGAGCAGCAGCAGGCGGGGAGGGACCGGCGCGGTCGGCTCCTGGTGCAGCGCGGGGCCTGCGTGCCGGGGTCTCTTCGGCACGCAGCAGGCGCAAGCATGGCGGCCCGTCACCCCATGTCACGGTACTTTCGGTATCTCCGTTGAATTGTGGCCACGCTATGCCGGAACCCCACCTCCGTCCTGCTCGTCCTGAGCTGCCCGGCACCCCTTCTAGTTGGATTGGGGCCAGGCCATGTCGGGACCCCACCTCCGTCCTGCTCGCCTTCTCAGGGCCGCGCGTCGGCGCTGGAGGCCAGCCTGGGCGCTGAGCGGCAGCTGTGCGGCCAGCTGCAGCAGCAGCTGCAGGTATGGAGCACATGGGGGCGGGGTGTGGCTGGCGTGGGAGGGCCGGCTAGGGCGCATGCTGCTCGCGCTACCGCCGGGTCCTCCCCTCTCCGCTGCTATCGGGGGGCCCTGCGCCAGCGCGCTCGCCACACCCTGCACTGCACTCCTCCGCGCCTGCCCTCCGCTGACCCTCCTGCTCAGGCCGAGCTGCAGCGGCTGCGCGCAGCGACGGAGGCGGAGGCGGCGGCGCGCGGCGCGGAGGATGCCGCCCGAGAGATGGCGGCGGCCGCAAACCAGGTGTGGGGATAGCGTTGCATCTACGGGCCCATGCGGTGTGCGGCCGGGGAAGGGACGGCCCTGGGCATGCAGCCACGCTGTGGCGCTGCGCCCTCTCGCCTCGCTAACGGGTCCCCCAACCCGCCCCGCTGGTATTGATCTGCCCGACTCGCTCCCCAAGGCCCTGGAGCGCGAGCGCTCTCGGTCCGCCTCTGCCGCCTCGGCGGCACAGGCGTCGGCTGCCGAGGCGGCCGCGCGGCTGGCGGCGGCGGAGCAGGCCAGCTCGGACCTGGCGCGGCAGCTGGAGGCGGAGCAGGTCAGGGTGATGGGGGGAGTTGGGTTGACTGGAGAGGCTGGGCTAAGCCTGCCTGTAATCAGCCCGCCTAGCCCAGCGCCCACACGCTCGCACTGAAGCCAGCGCGCTCAACCCCCTTCCCCATGCGCTGCGCCCTTTCCCTCTCCTTGACCGGCAGGCCTCCTCTTCCCGCCTGTCCCGGCAGCTGCGCGAAGCGCAGCGGCAGGGTGCGGCCGCGGAGGAGCGGGCGGGCGCGGCGGAGGCGGCGCGGCAGCAGCAGGAGGCGCGGCTGGAGGTGGGCGTGCCGGCGGCCGGGCGGGCGGATAGGAGGATGGCAGGCAGGCGCGGCGGGAGGCAGGGCGGGGCGGGGCATCGGACACGACATGTTCCTGCCCTTCCCCGCCATCCCTCCTCCCCCTCCCTCTCCCTCCTTCCCTCCCCCCGGCAGTCGGCCTCCGGCCAGGTCTCCTCCATGCGCTCCGAGCTGCAGCGGCTCACCGCCAAGCTGGCGGCGCGCGACCGGCAGCTCATGCAGCACGTGCGGGTGGGTGCCACAGGTGGGGGCCACAGGTGGGGGCCACAGGTGGGGGCCACAGGTGGGTGCCACAGGTGGGGGCCACAGGTGGGGGCCACAGGTGGGGGCCACAGGTGGGGGCCACAGGTGGGGGCCACAGGTGGGGGCCACAGGTGGGTGACACAGGTGGGTGCCACAGGTGGGGGCCACAGGTGGGGGCCACAGGTGGGTGCCACAGGTGGGGGCCACAGGTGGGGGCCACAGGTGGGGGCCACAGGTGGGGGCCACAGGTGGGGGCCACAGGTGGGGGCCACAGGTGGGTGCCACAGGTGGGGGCCACAGGTGGGGGCCGCTTGGGGGCAAGCAACCGCCTTGTGACGCGGTGGCATGGTGACGCGGTGGCATGGCAGCGCCGTAGCTCAGTCACACGCTATGCAGCACAAGGCGCAGGTCGCGCCTCGGGCAGCCCCCTGTGCGGGCGAGGCGTACCAGGAGCGCACACGCCTTTGCCCACGAGGTCGGGCCCTGCACCGCCCAACACGTTCCCCTGCCCACCCAGGAGGTGGAGGCCAACCAGCTGGCGGCGCTGCGCTCCGAGGCCGAGGCGGAGGCGCGGCGGGCGGCGGGCGCCGAGGCGGCGGTGGGGCGGCTGCGCTCGGCCCTGGCGGCGGTGCACACGGCGCTGGCGCCTCAGGTGGGCCGCCACGCCGCTGGCCCATCGCTGGCCTGTGTGTCCGATCGCGCACACGCACCTGCTCGCATGCGTACGGGGACCTTGCCCGTACGGGGACCTTGCCCGTACGGGGACCTTGCCCGTACGGGGACCTTGCACGCCCGCCGCGCATGCGGGACCCTGGCGGCCAACCCCGGCTCGTGCCCCTCAACAAACACCGCCCCCCCTGCCAGGCCCTGTCCGCTGCGTTTGGCTTTGCCGAGGCGCCGCTGTTGGGGCTGTCGCAAGGCCCGCAGCAGCACGCAGCGACCGCCGAGCGCCTGGCATCCGGCGCAGCGCCCGGCGACGGCGCGCCCGGGTCCGCGCCGGGCGTGGCGGAGGAGGACGTGGCGGCAGTGGTGGCCCGTGTGAGGGAGCTGCTTGCGCAGGTGGGCATGTGGGTCACCTGCAGTGACCGTGCTGTGTCCGCTTCGCCTCGGCGCTGCCATGCGCCCCTGCCGCGCTTACGCCGCCCTGCGTTGCGCTCGGGCTGAAGCGAGCGCCGGTGCGCCTGCAGTACCAGCAATTCGGGTAGTGTTTACGCTGGGTTGGGTGAGGAGGACAAGCCCCCCTATGACCCGCCACCGCCTGCAGCAGCTTGCACTAGCCGCAGGCCGCCCCGTGCATGCGCGGTGCGTGCATGGCAAACCCTGGCCGCCCGCCCCCTGCCCTTCCCGGCCCTCCCCCGCCCTCCCCCGCCCTTTCTTTGCGCAGGTGCGCGAGTCGCATATGGCGGCTGAGCGGCGCGAGGTGGCGCTGCGGGCCGAGAGCGACGCGGCGCTGGCCGACGCAAGGAGGAACAGCATGGTGCGGGCTGGATTGGGCTTGGGTCGTGTCGGGTCGTGTCGGGTAGTGTCGGGTCGTGTCGGGTTGTAATGGCCGGGTACTGCGCATAGCGCACGTCTGCTCAAATAGCGCCCGCCATCCCTCTTGCAAAGCATGGTGTGGACTGGGGCTGGGCTGCGCTGGGCGGGTCGAAGCTCCGGTATGCTAGGATGCTCTTGGGCCAGGTTAGCAGCACACCCCCCGTCCACCGCGGCCCCACATCCCGCATGGGGTGCTGTTGTGGGGGCGCCCACAACCCCCTGCCCTGCGCCCCGTCGCTGCCCTCCTCCGACCAGGACGCCGAGTCCCGGCTGGCCTCGGCCAATGCCGCGTTGCGCTCCGCAGCTAGCCGCGTGGAGGAGCTGGCGGCGAGCGTGCAGGTCGGGTGGGGGTGGGTGGGGCTTGGTGGCAGACGCCTCCGAGCATGCTGTGCGTAGTGCACGACCTGAAGCACCGGCGGGCGGGCCTTGAGTGGGCACCGGGCCCAGGGGGCAGGCACACGCCACAGCCCACCCTGGGCGCCGCCCCAAGTCCGGAACGTGCGTGTGTCGTGGCCTCGCAGGAGGCCCGCTCCCGCGCCGCTGCTGCCGAGGCGTCCACCGCCGCGGCGCAGCAGGCGGCGGCTGGGGAGCGCGGCGCGCGGCAGGCGGCGGAGGCGGCGGCGGCAGAGGCCACCGCGGCCGCGGGCGAGGCGCGGCGGGAGGTGGCCGAGCTTCGGCCCAGGGCGGCGCAAGGCGAGGGTGGGTGGGAGCCGGCGGCTGTGGAGCCCGGCCGCGACAGCTGATGTTATGTGTTGTCAGCTGCTTCCCTGCTTGCTGCGCCGCTGTCCCGCCCGCGTGCGCGTGCGGCCAGCGGACGTGCGGGGACGGTGAATGTTGTCTGCACTGGTGCCTTTGTGGCTGCTGTCGCAACCTCTCTCTACCCATCACAACCCCTCTGCACGCAGCTGCTCTGCGGGAGTTGTCCGCCAGCCGCGAGCAGGCGGAGGCGCTGCGGCGGCAGGTATCTCAGCTGCAGGTGGGGGGTCGTGTGCATGGCCGTGTCCTCAACCACCACCCTGTTGCATGGTGTAATATGGCGGGACAGCAGCAGCAGCGCAGACCGAGGGCCCATACCAGGCAGCAGCAGGTTTCCAGTTCCAAGTCTCCAACTCCCGATGTGGGTTGTATGTGGTGCGCGGGCTCGGGCAGGCGGCGATGTACGCCCATCCGCCCGGCACGCTGCCAGCTGCCCTGCCCTCAGGCACGGCCACAACACGTGCCAGCGCCTCCCCTCACCTTCCTTTACCCTCCCTCACAGGCCCAGACGGCGCAGCTGGCGGCCGCCGCGTCCGAGGCCCAGGCCGCAGCGCAGGTGGGGGCCTAGTGCGGCGCCGTGGTGGTGGGGCCGCCGCCGCATGCTGCCCCGTCCACGAGTGCTCGCTCGTAGTCTGTGAGGTGTTTTGAGTCGTGCGCCGAAAGCGCCGAAGCGCCAGGGATGCCGGTCATGGATGTCAGTCGCCCCGCCGTTTTGGTAGAACGCATG
The DNA here is from genome assembly GCA_001662425.1 of Chlamydomonas sphaeroides. NCBI lineage: Eukaryota > Viridiplantae > Chlorophyta > Chlorophyceae > Chlamydomonadales > Chlamydomonadaceae > Chlamydomonas > Chlamydomonas sphaeroides. The sequence goes on from BDDC01000547.1 coordinate 12,434, forward strand.
TGAGAAATGTTGGTATGGAACGCTATACCCTCGCTACAATCACATTGCCGTGCCTTACCATCGTGCCCGTACCCCTGGCGTGTCCCTTTGCCGCCTCCGCTGCCCCTCTGGCGAAGAGCAAGGACGAGCGGGTCCGGGAGCTGCGGTCGGCGCTGGCTGCTGCCATGGAGGGCGCCAGCGCGGCCGAGGGGCAGGCGGGGGAGAAGGACCGGGGGCGCAGGAAGGTGGGCGGCTTGGCGGGGGGCTGGTGTCCGCGTTTGGTTTGGTTCGGCGGGGGGATTGGGGGCAGGGGCAGACAGCGCGCAGGGCAGGTGGTATAGGGTCGGAAGCGCCTGCCTGCTCCCGTTCCGTCGACCCTCCCGAGCCCCACCCTCATGGCGCGGTCGCAGGCCCTGGAGGCTCTGGAGGCGGAGCGGCGGCGCTGCGAGCAGCTGGAGGCCCAGGCGCAGGTGGGGCAGCGAAAGGATTTTCAGTTCCCTAATGCTCCGTATGCATTCATCAAATGAGGCATCGGGCACCTGGGTAGACTGGCAGTCCTGCTGGGTAGCCCCGCAATTCCCGCTTCCCGCCATTCCCGCTACCCATGCACCGGCCGCTGCCCACCCTCTCACCCCAACCGCAGGCCGCGGAGCAACAGCTGGCGGTCGTCAAGGGCCAGGCGGCGCAGGCCGAGGCGGCCGCCGCGGCGTTGGGCGAACAGGTGCGGCGGCGCCGTTGGCCCGGTCCTGCCCCCTTCTCTGCTTCTGGCCCCTCCGCTTTTTCTTCCCGAGTGCCGTGCGCAGCGACGCCGCCATCTCTGCCACCTGACCTGCACCACCTCCCAAACCGCAGGCCCTGTCCGCCGCACGCAACGCAGCGGAACAGCTGCGCCGGCAGCGCGCGCGCCAGCCGCCGGCCAGTGGGCTGGAGGGGGAAGCCGCGGCGGCGCTGGCGGCGCTTGAGTCGGCCCTGGTTGCGGGAGCGCCCGGCGGCGGCTTGTCGTCGCCGGGCGCTTTGGTGCAGGTGGGGGTTTGCTGGGGGCGACGGTCCTTCGCCCATGCCCTGCAGCACGCTACCCCGCCGTCCCTTCCCCGAGCCCTCCTGGCCCCTTCGCTGCGCTCCCTGCGGTGTCCCCCAGGCCGCCTTTGCCGCGCTTGCCGCCGCCCTGGCCGCCCAAGGCGCATCCGCCTCAACCACCAGCCGCTACCTGGCATCCGCCCTGACCTCCCTCGAGGCAGCACTCGACAGCCCCGAACACACGGCCACTGTCGCCGCCGACACCCGCCGCGACCCCGACACGGCGTCCTCCGCCGCCAAGGCCGGCCAGAGCCCGCGCCCGGCGTCGCGGTGGCGGTCCAAGGGCGCGGCAGCTATGCTCGCAGAGCTCGAGGCCGCGGCGGCGGATGGGCTGGCGGCGGCGAGCGAGGGGCTGGTGGAGGCGTCGCGGCGAGTGGCGGAGGCAGCCGAGGCGGCGGCGCAGGTGCGCGGCATCAACCGGGCGGCGCTGGGCGTCCATTCAAACGACCATCGCGGAGCCCATTTAGCACCACGCAAGCTTCAACGCAACAGTACAAAAGCACATGCGTGCGCTGACACACCCTCCCACCTGCAGGCTCTGGAGCGGGCGCTGGCGGAGGGCACCGCCGCCAAGGCCCGGGCCGAGTCGCTGACCGGCTCGCTGCAGCAGGTGCGCCCATCGCCCTTCACGGGCTGCTGCTTGCAACGAGCCAGCCACCCAACTGCCATCATCACACCGCAGCCGCTCAGGCAGGCGCGCCCAGCAGCCGTGCTGTCTTAGTGTGCATGACGTCTCGACCTCTCGGCCCCGCGTGCCATCCGCTCGTTGCGCGGCCTGCCGCCTCCCTCCCAGGCGCAGCAGCGGCTGTCGGAGGTAGAGCCGCGCGCCGCACAGTCGGAGCCGCTGCAGGTGGGGGCGCAGTGGGGTGTGATGGTGCCTGCTGCGCGGCCGTGGCGTTCGTCGGCCGGGCCAGACGGGCGCCCGGGAATTTGCGGACGTTGTGTGGCCCAGCCGGGTTTGCTGATAGCTGCTGCGCGGCCGTGGCGTTCGTCGGCCGGGCTGGCCAGATGCCAGGTGCCCTGGGCATCGCCGTGAGGACGGCGTCGTTGCCGACTGCGTTAGGGCCCGCGGCCAGAAGTTAAAGTCCCAAGGCAGCCAGCCCGGGTAGTCCCAAGGCTGGTCTGGCCAGATGCCAGGCACCCGGGCACGTCCTCCTGCACGCCTCCACGCCCTCCCGTCCCCGCTCGCAGGCGCGGCTGTCTGCGGTGGAGGCGGAGCTACGCGCGGTGCGGGCCGCTGCGTCGGCGGAGCTGGGCCGGGTGCAGGGCGACGTGGCGAGGGCGTTCCAGGTGGGCTCGGGCGGGCCCGCGGGACTGCCTGGCATGGGAGGGGGGCCGGTGGCTGGCTCGCAGCGCGGCTACGTGCAGCATAGCGCATGCCCAGGTGATCCTTGTATTGCGGCAGTCACAACCTGTGATCCATGTGCTGCGGAAGTCACGACCCAACGTGTGTCCATGATGGACCATTTGGGCGCCACACACACATGCAGGCGGTGGAGGCCGCCCGCGCCGAGTCGTCGGCCGAGGCAGAGGCGCGCGTGCGGTCCGCCGGCGCGGCCGCGGAGGAGGCGCGGACAGCACTGCGAAAGGCCGAGTCGCGGCTGCGCGAGGAGGAGCGCGCTGGGGCGGAGCTGAGGGTGAGACCGGGGCGGGGCACCGCATCCAGTAACTGCAGCGTCGCAGTCCCGCCGCCGCCCTGCTGCGCCAGTTCTCTACAAGCCGGCCCGCCCTCTCCTGCCTGCTCGCCCGCTCAGGCCCAGCTGTCCTCCGCCAGCGCCCAGGTGCAGGCGCTGGCCGCAGAGCGGTCCGCCGGCATGTCGCAGCTGGCGGCGGCGCAGCAGGCGGCGGCCGAGGCGGCGCGGCGCGCGGCGGACGCGGCGGCCGAGGCGGCGCGGGCCCGGGCGGAGGCGGCGCCGCGTGCAAGGCAGCGGCTGCTGGAGAGGGCCAGGTGGGGGATTGCTAAGTGTTCAAGCGCAGAGTCCTGAACACACCATCCGCTCCTCCACCGACCTCGCCCTGCCTTCTTTACCCTCTCCAGGCTGCGCGTGCTGCGGCGGCAGCGCGCCTCCCTGCGCCAGGCGCTGGCGGCGGCTCAGGCCCGGGCGGCGCGCAGCGGCGCGGCGGCCGAGTCCCGCGGCAAGAGGTGCGTCACACGGAGGGGATCTCGGCCCTGTGGCAGTCGCTGCCCCCATTCCCTTGTTGCATATGTTGTGGCGGCAAGCGATGGGCAGCTGCCGCATAGCAACGCGAGGTTCGAGCCCAAGGACTGGAGTCTCCCACATGTCTAGCCCTAGCCATTCGCGCCTGGGCCTCAACATGCATCTCACCTTCCTCCCGCCCAGGCTGCGGGCAGGCGCGGCTCAGCTGCGGCAGCTGCAGATCGACGTGGTGCAAATGAGGTCGCGGCTGCAGGTGAGAGGAGAGGGGGTTGTCCGCATCCTTGCGTGTGGACATATCGTGTCATGTCTTGCCTTGCTGTGTTTGTCTGGCGGCCCCCGCCCCCAGGTGCATGTATGAGGGGCTGCACCTCAACCCCCTGCGCCGCCTGAGGCCATGTGCCCACCTTGCCTGCCCGACCCCAGATGACCCCCCGTGACCCCAGGTGACCCCCTTGCCCCTCCCTACCTCCCTCCCGCAGGAGGCCGAGGGCCGGGCGGCCCGCGCCGACGCGCTCCTGCCGAGGCTGGAGGAGCGCCGGTGGGTGTGGCGGGGCCGCAACAGGAGCGGAGCTGCTCGGCTGGAGCGCAGGCGAATGTGGCATCACAGCGCCGCCGCACACACGGGTTCTGTTCTACCTAACACTGGAACACGCTTGCCCGAACACTAGGATGGGCCCCGCGCTCACGCCCGCCGCCCATCCCGCCCTCGTGCTCGCAGCATCGGACTGGAGGCGGAGCGCAAGGCGCAGGCCGACAAGGCGGCCCGGCTGGCAGGTGAGCACAGCTGTGGGGAGCACGGCGTGTTGCTGTCTGCCCGCGTCGGGCGCCCGACAACCGACGTGTGAAGTGTGACGGACGTGTGATCGTGCGACTGACGCCAGACTGGCAGGCGGGTACTGCGCAGCCGCAGCACAGCTCCCAGTCAATCCGCTGCCCCCGTCTCACACTGCCCCCGTCTCAACCCGCAGCCCAGCTGGCGGAGGCCAGGCAGGCGCTGGACGCCAGCCGGCGGGCCGAGGCGGGCGCGAGGCGGGAGCTGGAGCGGCTGGCGCGGGAGGGGCTGGAGCCGCAGCAGGTGTGTGCGCGGCTACATGAGGGGTGTGCTGCTGGTGTAGAGCATGTGGAGCACACGGACCAGGAGCCAGGGGCAAAGCTTGACATGACTGTGGGCGTGATGCCCCAGCCTGTTGATGCCCCCTTGCGAGCGCTTCCTCCTACCGTGGCGTCGACCCACATGTGCCCCTCCCCCTCTCTGGCCGCTGCAGCGGCGCACCGCGGCAGCGCTGGACGAGCTAGAGCGCGCCGCGGCGGCCCTCGAGGTGGGGGGTAGGGCGGGACCGCTCTGCCAGGGCTGAGCTACCGCATCAAAGAGATACGTCAACCCCAGCAATACCCGCATGGCTGTGCGGACCGTCTTCACATCACCCCAGCCCCTTTGCCCCCGCAGGAGAGCCAGGCCAACTCCACGCGTCTCCTGCACGAGGGCGAGGCGCTGCGGTTGGAGCTCGAGGTGCGGCCATGGCCACTGGATCTGATTCTGGGTCGAGTTAGATCGCGCTGCTGCACAGGTGCAGGGGTTGCTTGAGCCGGGACGGAGGGAGCCCGCCTGGCCCCGCCCCCGCGAGCCCTCGCCGGTGTTGCCACACCTCCGCCGCAGGAGACGCAGGCGGCCGCTGAGCAGGAGGCGGAGGCGGCGCGGCAGAGGCTCGCGTCCGCGGCACGGGTGAGGGCCGCGGGGCGGGCTGGCCTTGGTGCCTGGCCCCGCGCAATGGCAGTGGTTGCTCACATTGAGAACGCACCGGTACCATTGCCTCCGCGGCGCAGGGTCTTGCTGCATCCGGCTGCCCTTCCCTAACGTGTGCCCACTCTATCCACCAGCAGCGTGGCTTCCGCTCCCCTTCGCAACCCCCAGGATGTGGCCGACCGCGACGCGCTCATAGCCGAGCTGCGGCGCCAGGCAGCCGCCGCGCAGGCGGCCGCGGCGGCGGCGGCCGCGCTGCTGCCGGGGGTGGGCAGCGGCCAGCTGGGTGACGGCGGCGCGGTGACGGCGGCGCTGCTGGGGCAGCTAGGACAGCTGCAGGTGGGCTGTGCGTTTGTCTTGAAAGATCATGGGATTTGTCTAATTGTCCACATTTCGGGTAGGCCAGATGCAATAGCCACACCGCGATGTTGTCGACGTGAAGCAATCCAGGCTTAGCGACGGCATATGAGCAGCTGCAGGTGCGCAATGCGCCCTGAGGAGCTCCCGTCTGCCGGTGCCGGCGCTTCCGTATGCGCCTTTGCCATGTCAGCATACGTGGCCGCTCCGGCCACTCAGCCCACTCCGTCCCTTGGCCATGCCGCAGGCTGCTTACACGGAGGGCGAGGGCCGGCGTTCTGCAGTGGAGGCGGAGCTTGAGGTGCTCAGGTGGGCGCTGTGGCCATCACTGATATCCGCACGAACGGCCATGCCAACACCATACGCGTGCCTAAATGCGGCACAAATGGCCTCACCTCCCTGCTCTTTCTTGCCCCAGCCCGCACTCGCCTCTGGCCGAAGGCTGCGCCGCTGCCATGCCCTGCACCTCTTGAGACCTCTCCTCCCACGCTGCACCGCAGGCTGCGCCTGGCCGCGCTGCAGCGGCCCGCGGGCACGCCCTTGCCCATGCCGCCGCCCTCGGCCGCAGGCTCCGTCGCCTTCAGTGGCGGCGCAGGCGGACCTCCCGGCGCCGCGGGCGCGTCCCCGCAGGTCCTGTCTCTGGACGCCCTGTCGACAGCGCGCAAGGCCGCGGCGGGCGCCGTCGGCACGCCGCCGCCGGGCGCAGGCGGCAGCGGCGGCGGCGGCGGCTGGTGGGACGAGGGCGGCGGCGCGGGCAGCGCGGGGCCGGCCTACAGCGCGCTGCAGCCCCGAGGTGCGGCCGTGGGTGGGCGGGTGCGGTGTGTGCGCGGCATGCGCCATCGGGCCATCGGGCCCCGGGACGCCTGCGGGGTGTGGGCGGCAAGGGGCGGGTTCGTGGCTGCCTCTTGGCCACGCACGGTGCGCGCTGCGGGCTGCCTCGTGCCGTGTGTGCGACATGGGCCGGCAACACCGTAGCTTGCGGATGATGCCCAGGTGCATCAGCCACCGTACGCCCGCACGCGCCGCCTTGCGAGTACTCCTGCTGTGGGCGCCGCATCGCACGTGCTGGGCTACCTCTTAGCCTGTCACGATGCGGGCTGTGTGCTGCGGCAGTCACGTGCCTCCGCATGCTGCGAAATTTATGCTCGGCGCCGCCGCCGTGCCCTCCCCTCCAGACGACGTCTCGGCTGCCAAGGACCAGCGGCTGCACGAGCTGCGGTCCGCGCTGTCGGCCGCCATGGCCGATCGCGACGAGCTGCGGCGGCAGCTGGGGGCGGCGGCGGAGCAGCTGGCGGCGGCGAGGGCCGAGGCGCAGGCGGCGGCGGACCGCGCGGAGTGGGCGGGCCGGCAGGCGGGGGACGCGCAGGCGGCGGCGGAGGCGCAGGCGCAGGCGGCGGCGGGCCGGCTGCGGGAGCTGCAGGTGCGCTGGGTGGTCTCTGTGTGCGCACCGCGAGGGCGTCTTGTCATAATGTATGTATGGGCTTTGTAGGCCGTAGTTGGCGTGGAGCTATGCAGCCGCCAGCATCGCAATGGGTGGGCTGTGTGCTCTGCGGGGGAGTTGACTCACGTCGCTGCTGCCGGGCCTCTTCACGCCTCAGGAGGAGGTGGCCAAGGCGTCAGCAGCCGCTGAGGCCGCGCGCGCCGGTGCTGCGGCGGCGGAGGCGGCCGCGGAGGCCTCCGCCGACGCCACCGCGGCCGCGCTGCGAAGGCAGTTGGCTGAGGCGGAGGCACGCCGGCAGGCGGCGGCGGCCGACGCCGAGGCGGCGGCGGCGGCGCGCGAGGCGGCGGCTCGACGCGAGGGCGAGGCGGCCGCTGCCAAGGCTGCGAGCCGGGCAGCCGCTGAGGCAGACGCCAGGTGGGGCATGGCATTTCCTGCACCTGCCTGCGTGCCCATGTGTGCCGCTCATTCGGTTGCGCTGTCCAGCTGCTTTGGCAATCTACTGCAGGGATTGCTTGAAAGATGCTACATGCCAAGCAGGATGATGCCGTGTTCCCTGCTCCGGCAGGTGGCGCTCAGAGCTGGACGCTCGCGATGAGCGCTGGCGCGCCGAGGAGGGCCGCTGGCGGGGCCAGGAGGCGGGCGCGAGGGAGGAGGCGCGCGCCGCCGAGGGCCGGGCGCGGGAGGCGGAGGAGCAGGCCGAGGCACGGTGGCGGGCGGCGCTGGCGGAGGCGCAGGAGGCGGGCCGGCAGGCGGCCGAGGCGGCGGAGCGGGCCGGCCGCGAGGCACTCGAGGTGCTCCGGGGGCCGGTTGGGCTAGGAGACGTGTCGGGGCTGCGGTGGGCCGAGCCGATGGCAGCTGGGGCAAGGGAGGGGTGCTCGCCAGTTGGGCTCCGTGTGCATCGCATGACCTATGACGCCGTGCCCGCCCGCACCCGCAGGCCGCCAAGCGGCAGGCAGCAGAGGCAGCGGCGGCGGCGCAACAGCGGCTGCGCGAGGAGGGCGCGGCGGCGGAGCGGCTGCTGCGTGACGCGGCGGCGGCGGCGGAGCGGCGCGCGAGGGACGCGGAGCGCGGCGCGGCGGATGCGGCGGCGCGGGCCGAAGAGCGCAGCCGCCAGGTGGGGCGCGCACCCACCGGCGCGTGCCTTTGTGGGGCGTCGACGTCGACATGTGCTGACACGCGTTGTGATTTTCGCCCACATATCTGGGCGTGTGTCCTGCCCCATGCAAGATCCCACGAGCTCTGTCGCACGCACGATCCGTGACCGCAGGTTGAGCGCGCGCGGGAGCAGCTAGGCCAGGTCCAGGTGGGACCAGGTTGGGGCGGACAAGGGACGAAGTTTGATGGCTCGGTCAGCATCAGCAGGCTTCGCCCAGCCGCAACCCCACGCCCCGCATGCCCCTGTGCTACCGAGCGCATGCCTCCCACACATACCTCAGGCCCTGCACGCCGCTGCGGAGGACGCCGTGCGGCAGCTGACGTCGCAGCTGAGGGAGCTGCGGGCGCAGCAGGAGGTGAGGGGCGCGCGTGGGCGTCGTCTACCGCGACACGCCGGACTTGCACAACGGCTCGCCCTCCTGCGTACCCGTAACACAAACGTGTGCGTGTGCCCGTCCCTTGCGCTTGGTTGCCGGCCTAGGCCGGCGCCGGGCCGGCCGAGGAGGTGCAGGCGGCGGCGGTCGCGGCCGCCGAGGCCGCGGCGGCGGCGGCTGCCACGGCCGCAGCGGCGGCGCGTGAGGAGGCGCTGCGGCGGGAGCTTTCGGCGGCCAAGGACGCGGCGGCGGCGGCCGACGCGGTGCGGTGCGCGGCGTTGCTCCTGGCCCCCCTCGCACCGCTTGCATGCCACCGCCACCGGTCGGGTGGGGCCACGTGCGGCTGTGCTCGCCGCCACCACCCGCAGGAGGCGTCCAGGCTGCGGGCGCAACACGAGGCGTCCGAGGCCGGCGCGCACGGCCTGCGGGAACAGCTGCAGGCAAGCAAGCCGGCCGCAGCTTCATGCGACCCGGGGCTGCAGCTCTACTGGGGCAGACGCCGCACGCGCACGCGCATGCGTATGCGCGTGGGAAGGTGCTGGCGCGCTGCGCTCTGCGCTACCGCCGCGAGCGGCCCTCACGCGGCTCCCCGTGGCCCCATCGCCATGCACAGGCGCTCTCTGAGGAGCTGGCCGCGGCTCGCGAGCGCACGGCGCAACTGCAAACACACCTGGCGGCACAGGCGAGACGCGGGCCTGGGCCACGGTGTCGGTTTGGGGAGGGGCATAGGCGAGAGGCGTGTGCCGGGGTCCCAGAGGGCAAGGATTTGGGGAGTGGCGGGCAGAGCTTGGGCGCTCCCGCTCCCGCAGTGCGGGCCCCGCCGCACCCGAGCCGTCAATTTGCTTGTCGCCGCGATGCCCAGCTCGAGGTGGCGCAGTGCGCCATACCCGCCCTCGCCCTCGCCCTTCCCTGGCTCGGCCGGCAACCCCGCGCAGGCGGCCGACGCGGACGCCGCAGGCCAAGCGGCAGCGGTGCTGCAGGTGAGCTGCGTGTCGTGTGCCTGAGGGGGGGACGATGGCGGGCGTCGGGAGCGCCAGCCGGCAACGCGGTTAACCATGCATCGCCCACTTGAACGCCCCCGCCCACCTCCGCCCTCACCTCCGGCAGGAGGCCCTAGCTGCGGCGCAGGAGCGTCACCTGGACAGCGAGGCGGCGCTGGCGGAGGCGGAGGCACTGGCCTCGCGGCAACAGGGGCTCGCAGCGTTGGTGAGGAAGGCGCGGAAAGTGGGAAGCGGTGTTGGTCGGGTGTTGGGAGTGCTTTCCGCGGCGCCCGCGTGCATCGTGCCAGCACGTGAAGGGAACACAGGAAATGCCGCACACGTCATGGCCTTCCTCAACGCGTTCCCTCCGCAGCTCAAGGCCGAGAACGAGCGGCTGAGCGAGCAGCTAGACTGGCTGCAGCAGCAGCTGCAGGAGCTGACGCGGCAGCGCCGCGCCGCGGCCGCGGCGGCGGCGGGCGAGGCGGCGGGCGCGCTGGCGGCGGCCAGCGACGCCGAGCTGATGACGGGTGCGGAGGATGGGTCGCATGGCAGGGGGAGGGGGCGGCTGGGCGGTGGGGTGCAGCTGGGGTCGTCTGGACGGCGCTGGCGACTGGGGAGAAGCGATGCAGTCGGCAAATGCGCCCCTTATGCCGTGCTGCCGTGCCAGGAACGCCGCGCTCAGTGACGGCGACACCCGGCCGCCCGGGCGCCTCAGCCTCGGCTGCCGCCACGCCCGGCACCGGCACCGCCCGGCGGGACCTCGCCGCTGGCCTCGCGGCCGCGGCGCCCGCGGCAGGTCGGCTGCCGTCGCCTTCTGTCGTGGGGCCCTCGGCGGCTGAGGCGCGGTTGCTGGAGGCGCAGGTGGCGGAGCTGCGAACCCGGGTGGAGGCGCTGCAGGTGTGCACAGTGTGATTCAGAAGTAAGGTCTAAGACATCATAGCGGGCATGCATAGCAGTATGTGTGCGCATATGGGGCTGCGGTCCCGGATGGGGGCGTTGCAGGCGCGGCAGAACCGCGGGTAGCTCTCTTTCAAACATGGACGTCACAGCTAAGAGGCTGGGGAATGCACATAGTTCCGCATCGGAGGTGATCGCGCGCCTGCACCCACGGATGCTGTGTTCGCCTCTCCCACAGCGCGATGTGGAGGCGGCTGAGGCTCGCGCCGGCGGCTCCGAGGCGGAGGCGGCCGCCCTGCGAACCGACCTCCAGGTGCAGTCGTGCCTAGGCTGGCGGCTAGCGTGCTCGGACGTTTGCTGATCTTGTGCTGTTGCGAGCTGCGAATCATCCTGTCGGCCATTGCCTTACACTGAGCCCTCACGGTGATGGGGGACCTGCCCGCAGGCTGCGGCCGCGAGGCAGCGCGCGGCGGAGGCAGCGGCCGCTGAGGCATCCGCTCGGCTGCAGGTGGGCCAGCGGTTGCGGTGGCTCAGCACATCGCTTGGCGCAACATCACATGTGGCAGATGTGAACGCTTGACCACACGCTTCATGCTGCCGTCGCGTGTCTGTCTCGCTGCGCCAGGCCGCGTCGTCCGGGTCGGGGACGGCTCTGGCGGAGGCGCGCGAGCGCTGCCTGGCCCTGGAGCTGCAGGCCGAGGAGCTGAGGGGCAGGGAGCAGGTGGGCGGGGGATGGACATGGCCGCTGCAGTTGCCTCTTCCAAGGGCAGCCACGGGGGCCATCATGCCACCTCACCCTTTGTAGCCCCTGCCGACGTCTGGCCGGCCCTTGCAATGGGACATTGACGCTCCTCATACGTTCCTTGATTCGCCCATAACGCAGGCCGCGCAGGAGGCCCTGGCTCGCGCCAGCCAGCGCTGCGAGCAGCTGGCGGCAGCCGCTGCCGAGGCGGAGGCGGCCGCCGCGGAAGCGGCCGCGGCCGAGGAGGACCGCCGCCTCGAGGCTGGCGTACTGCAGGCAGGGGCAGCGGGTTGTACAGGCGAAAGGCAGGCAGGCTGTGTTGGCCACCTGTCCCCACCGACTCGCACAAACGTGCTAGTTGATCCTCGCGTGCGGCCGGCCGACCCATCGCCTGCAGGCACAGCTGGCGGCCGCCTCGGCAGCGGCGCTGGAGGCGCAGGCTGCGGAGGCGCGGCGCGGCGAGGACCGAGGCGCGCGACAGGTGCGAGCGTTGGTGGGGTGTGCGCCGCGGCTCGGGATGCAGCCGGCGTGCGTGCTGATCCCTTGGGCAGCTGAGGCCCCCAGCGGGCCCAGCCAAGGCTGAGTCACTGTGTCCGAACGTCTGGACCTGCTCCAGGCCGATGTCCCTTTGCCACCGCGTCGTTTACCTTCCCGCAGGCCGCCGCCGTTGCCCTGGAGTTGCGGCTGCGGGAGGCGGCGCTGCGGACCGAGGGGCTTGAGGTGGGAGTCCGGCACAGCGGCCTGCAAGGGCCAGCGCACGCAGTAGCATGCTCGACTTGCATTGTAACCTCGACATACCTGCTGAATGAACGTTGTGCCGACGGCGTCCCTGGCCGCAGTCGGACCTGCAGGCGGCGCAAGCACGCGCCGAGGCCGCTGAACGGGCGAGTCGGGTGCTGTTAAGCGTTCATGTGCCACGCAGTTCGGCGCAGCACGGCAAGACAAGGAGCCTGCATCAGCGAGCACCTAACGCGGTCCAATGCAGATATCCCCACCCTTCATTGCCCCTGAAGGCGCTGGCCGCGGCCCGGTCCGACGCCGCTGCGCAGAGGGCCGAGGCGGAGGCAGCGGCGAGGGGCCAGCGAGCGGCGCAGGAGGAGGCGCGCGGCGCGGCGGACGCGGCGGCGCGGCTGCGGGTACCTTGGGGATCCTGCAGCTGTGGGGATGAGGTGCCGCATCGCACCGGAGAGAGAGCGTATAAATACCAATGGCTGTGCGGCCGGGTGTGCAGTATGCGGTCTGTGCATCGATGCCTGCTCGGGATGTACCGCACGCGATGATGCCCCTCTTGCAATGCCTACATCGCAGGCCGAGTGCGGGCGCATGGCGGAGCGGCTGAGCCAGGCGGAGGTGGGGCATCGCCGGGACAGCTCCCCTGCTGCGCACGCAACACAGCAGTGCGGTGGGGTCTCGCGGTCGGCGATCGCAATGCTCGCCCACCACTCACCCGCCGCGGCCTCACTTCCAAACCCAAACAGGCGGAGCTCATGCGGACGCAAGAGGACCGAGACCGCGCAGCGGCGCAGGTGCGGCGCATGTCACGGGCATGAATGAGCCTTTCGATAGCTCAGCGCGCGCATCGCAGCCGCCAAGTACCGGCAGCCCCTGGGGCCTATGGCTCAACTCCACCCCACGCCTCTCGAGCCCCACCCTCCCGACACTGCTCACCGCCTCAGGCCCGCGCCACTGAGTCCGCGCTGACGGACGCCCGAGCCGACGCCGACGCGGCCCAGCAGCAGCTGCGGGCGGCGGCCGCCAGCGGGGCGGACGCGGGAGGG
>BDDC01000547.1:25585-40103 GCA_001662425.1 Chlamydomonas sphaeroides
GGCTGCCGCTGGGCCCCTGTCGCCCGGGACCCAGGGCACACAGTGTGCCAAGCTGCTGCAGCCGCTTGCACCCCCCGGCAGTGCACCCATCATCCCTCCCCCCACAATGCACCCCTCCCTCCTCCCTCCCCCTGCAATGCACCTCCCCCGCTCCCTCCCCCGGCAATGCATCCCCCAACCCCACTCACTCCCCCGACCCCTCCAGGCAGCCGAAGCAGGCGAGGCGCTCGTGGAGGCAGCGGCAGCGCAGGTGAGGCCTCAAAACCTCCATGCACACAGCTTGGCGTCAGGATCGATGCAAACTCGCAACACCCTGCGTCGCGCGAGTCGCGCCGCAGCTCTCCCGCTCACGCAAACGCCGTTCACCTTTGCGGGGGCGATGGTATGACCGGCAATCTGACACCCTGCCTAAATGACACCCTGCTCTCCCCAGGTCCGGTCCGTGGCCCTGGACGGGCGCTGCCGGGAGCTGGAGGCCGAGCTGGCGGAAGCTGAGACTCGCGCCGCGGCGGCGGCGGAGGGCTGCGCGCGCGCGGCGGCCGCAGCGGCGGCCGAGGCTGATGTACGTCGCCCTTAGAGCTCCTTGGGTATCATGGTCCTGCCGAATGCCACTAGCTGCTGCGTTTGCCGTTAGGGTCGTTGACCGCGCCTGCGTTGGCCGCAGGCCCGGCGGCGGGAGGCGTCGGCGGCGCAGCTGCAGCTGGCGGCGCTGGGTGATACACTGGAGCTGGCTCAGCGGCAGGTGAGGCCCGAGACCATCGCGGCCACCACCCGGCGGGTTGTTGGTGCTGCCCAGGGGACGCACCGTCGCTGGCGCAGCGGCAGGCGCGCAGCAGTGCCTGCTACCTGAAGGCATGCGGGCGGTCACGTGGCCGGGGCACCAGTGGCACCAGAAGCTGCGATAAGAGGCTGCGCCACACAGGTACCAACAACAACGATAGGAGGCTATGCCATACCAGGAGCTACAATAGCAGGCCGCGCCATACCTAGCGCGCTGTTGCGGGGGACCGGCGCGCGCTGCTGGTCATGGCGCGACGTACCCCGGGGTTGAGCTGCACGCCAGCAGTACCGTAACGGCGGCGCCGCCGTGCCGCAGGTTGCGGACCGGGAGTCGCGGCTGGAGGGCTGCGGCTCACAGCTGGCAGCACTGCGAGCGCAGGCTGAGGCGGTGGAGGCGGCGCTGCGGGAGCTGCGGGCTGAGCTGCGAGCGACGCAGCAGGTGCGAGGCGTGGTGAAGCTGCATGCGTCTTCATGGCATGGACAAGGGCTCACGAGCCATGGCGCTGCGCGTGTTGTTCGCAGGAGCGAGACGAGCTGCGGCGACGAGCGGCAAGGTGGGCCGGGTTGCGAGGGCGGTAAACCGTGGATGTGACAAAATGTGGTTCCTTACACATGGCCCTGTGCTTTTATGCTGCGCAGCCTGCAGCAGGAGTCGAGCGAAGTGCTTTCCGGTCGGCATGAGGACGCAGCCAGCGTCGACGGCGGCCTCAGCATGTCCACAGCATCGCACATGCCGCAGCAGCAACTGGTTGGCATGCTCGTGGAAAACCGAGATATGCTTGACAAGCTGACGACTACGCATAATAAGCTCAAGCAGACACGGGCGAAGCTGGCACAGCGGGAGCAGGAGCTGCGCAGCAAGGATGCCGAGGTGCGGCCGCGGGGGGCGCCGGGGATAAGTGCGTGTCGGGATGGGTTGGAGCGACCCTCTGCACTTACACTATCTGCCCTCTCAGGTGGAGAGGCTGCGTGCGCAAGTTGCTGCAGCTGGCGCGGCGCTCTCGGGTGAGTTTGCGAAGTCGGCTGTCAGTCCACACGACAGCTTCCTCCTCAGACACATCTGAGCTAGTCCAATCCTCCCAGCTATGCAAACGACTGCGATATACACATATACTGATGCCACAGCGCGGATGGTATCGCCTATGAAAGCCGCAAATGCGCTTGCCAGTCGAGTCGCAAATGTTCTTGTGTTGGCCTCAGAACCTGGCACAAAGGCGTTAACACCAGCAAACTCCACGGACCCGCTGGTCATCGCACTACGCTCGGAGCTCCAGGCCTACAAGGTGCGATGCCTCGCGAATGGACCCATCAAGGGCCAACAGCCAAACCGTTTGCCATCTACCTAACGAGCTGTATGAGCCATCAACAAAGTCATGCCGCGCACTGCTCGCAGGCAGCTCTTGCCGCGTCCCAGCAGGAAGCTGCCGCGAGTGCTGCGGCAGCCGCTGAGGCGCAGGCCCGCTGCGATGCCCTCTCGCAACGCCTGCACCAGGAGAGCGAGCGCCGCGCGTCGCACTCGCAGGCCGGCAGCCGCGTGGCCGAGCAGGCGTCGCCAAGCTTGCTGGAGCGCTTGCATGCCGGCCACGGCCACCCCGCTCGTCCCGGGTCACCCACCAGCGGCAGCCAGGCCGATGCCGACGTCCAGGCCCTGTCCCAGAAACTGCGTGCCCAGAATGGCGAGATTGGCTCATTGCAAGCAGAGCTGCAGGTGAGGCCTCAGTGTGTTGTTGCAAACCAATCTCCGTCAGGGACGGGCGTCCACGGCCCCTTCCGCCTGCCCAAACGCCTCACACACCCCATGTCAGGCCGCCAACGCCAAGCGCACTGAGCTGGCGCGTCAGGCAGCCTCCCTCGGGCAGCGGCTGGCGGAGGCTGAGATGCGGGTAAGGGCTCTGGCCGCAGCCGTTCTCCAGGCTTAAGGTTTGCAAACCGCAACTCTGCTTGATGGATGGGCGTCGCATCCTATCTTCCTAGGAGCACAAACCAACGTCGAGCACTGCGCGCTCTGCTGCGCCGGCCTCCGCAGGAGCGGGACCTTGCCTCTTCCGCCGAGACGCTGCGGCGGCAACTGACGGTGGCGGAGCAGCAGCTGGCGTCGAGGCAGCAACTGCTGCAGCAGTTAGCGGAGCAGGTAGGGATGCGAGTGCGCCCAGTCATCGCGAACGATATAGGTGGCAGAAGTGTACATGTCGTCGCGATATCACTACTCACGGCTCCCGCGTACGTCGTCCGCATGCTGACCTTTGCAATGGCCGCGCAGCAGCGCCGGCAGGCTGGCGCCAAGCACGTCGGTGCCGCGGGGTCCGCGGCCGGAGGCTCCTCGCCGCCGACCTCGTCGCTGGGCTGGATGCTAAACGCGGCGGAGGAGGTGGCGCGCGAGGCAGGGAGCGAGGGCGAGGCGCGCCTGGCGCTGGGGCTGTCGCCATCGGCAAGCAGCAGCCCACGGTCCCAGGTGTGTGTTGCCTGGGGATGGCTTCACAGATGGCGCCTGGTGTGCGAGAAAAAGCATAACACGATTATGGGCCCGCTGGAACAACGTGGACGGTGCTGCGTGTCATCACGCGCCCGTGATCTTCCCATGCAGGCGACACGGCCCTACCACGCGAGCATAACTTTCTCGCCGACTAGGGTTGGAGACCCCTCCGCCGCGCCGCGGCACGTTGCGCCCTCGCGGCAGCAGCTGGCCACAGCCACACAGGCAAGTGTGGCGCCGTGCTGCTTCGGCACAAGCACACCTGCGACCCACAGTTGCGAGGCGTGCGACTCTGGCCACGCTGTCACCCAGCCTCACCTATCCACGTAACCCCTCATTCAGGCCGCGGCCCAGTCGAGCCAGCTGGAGCGGGTGGCGGCGCTGTGGAGGGACGCGTGTCGGGCCCGGGACGCCCGTGTGCGGGAGCTCCAGGTTGGTCGGTGCGACGCATCGGGGTCATTTGGACTACCGGTACCTCAACTGCGTACGTCATTTGCGCAGCTCGCTTCTGCACGCTTCACTCCCTGTGTGTTACCGCTGGTCGCCGCAGTCCGACGTGGCGACGTTCTCGTCGCAGCTGGAGCGGGCCCGGGCAGACATCGCCGACCTCACGGCGCAGGTGTGCTGCAAGCGGACGATTGAGCCGCCGCTGCTGCCCCGGGCCGCTGCACCTGCAGGTCTTGCGACCAGGCGCCGGCTCGTCCTTGGGCTCCCTGATTGCGGCGACAGTCGCGCGCGCCGCCATGTACCGCAACCCGGCGCCTGCTGACCCGGCCGGCCAGCGTTGCCATGGATCGAATTCCTGTTCCCTCCTGGCCCATGCCGCCGCAGGTCCTGGAGCGAGACCAGGCGCTGGGGGCGGCCTCGGCGCAGACCGAGGCGCTGCGCGGCAGCCTGGGGTCGGCGCTGCGGGCGGAGCAGGACAAGGCGCAGTCGCGGGCGCAGCAGGTGAGGAGCCAGGGACGCACACACGGCGATCGCAACAGCATGCATGGGCCAGCCTCGCCGGCCCCGCGGCGCTGCCTGTGGCCCCTCACTCGCCCTGCCTCATGGCCTTCCCCTGGCTGCGTCCCTCCGTACCCACCACCCCAGCTGGCATCTCTTGAGGAGGAGCTGCAGTCCCGCGAGGCCGAGCTGAGGGCGTCCCGGCAGCAGCTGGCGGCGGCGCAGCGGTCACTCATGGCGCTGCAGGTCAGTGGGGTAGTTACGGTAGGCTGTGCCGGGCCGGGGCACAGCCGCGGGCTACGTCTGAGTGGCCCAGGCACCACGCTTGTATAAAAGGGGCCGTGTTGGTGAAACCAGAGCCCCTTGGGGCGAGCCCCGCAATGCGGCCCCACCCTTGCAGTCCGATGGCGATGCGCAGCGGGAAGCAGCCCAGGCTTTGGCGGCGCAGCGGGACGCAGCGCAGGCCCGCGTACAGCAGGTGCAGGTAGGGCAATGGGTGCAGCGCCGGTCGTGCGTTGTACAGGCCGTCGTCGGAGGCGCCCGTGGATCCGACTTATGGGTGCAACCAGAGAAACCCCATGTGCGCACGCCACCCACCGCCCTCTTCGTCTCGCGTTACCAGGCTGAACTGCAGCATCTGCAGTCGCAGAGCGCCCTCGCTAGCGCCGAAGCGCAGCGCTCGGCAGAACAGGTGCGAATATGTGGATTGTGCCTGCGTGTGCTGAGTGGGCTGGCAGCAACCCCACATGGCTGTCGTCTGCTCCCACGGCCGACACCCTCGAGCCGAGCCTTGCCCGCCCGCAGAGGTCCGGGCCTTCAACTCGCACGCCCACACACCCTGCCGCCCGAAAACCTTCGTCCCGATCCAACAGATTGCACAGCCGCTGCAAGAGCAGCTGTCGTCCGCGGAGGCCTCCGTCGCCAGGGTAGCTGGCCGCCTGAGGGAGGCCCTGGAGGGGACGAGCGGCCAGGCGGCTGCCGATGCCCACACCGATGGGCGGTCATCCTTGGGCGGCACCGCGGCCGGCCGCGGAGGTGGGCTGCAGCCCTCGCTGCGGATGCTCGAGGTGCGCGCCGCGGGCCGTTTCGATGCAATGCCAAGTCGCGAACGGCCGAGGATGCGCATGTGCTTCTCCTCGCCGCCCCAACACCTCGTCCTCGCCATCGCTCGAACCCTCTGGGCGCAGGAGCTGACGGGCCTGCTGACCCAGGAGCTGGCCCACCGCGGCAAGGCGCTGTCCGCCGCCGAGGCATCGGCGCAGGCCTCGCAGGCGGCGCTAGCAGCTCGGGAGGAGGAGGCGCAGCGGCTGGAGGCGCGGCTCAAGTGAGCCTGCACGCACAGCGTGGGGGTTGTTGGGCGACTTACGCATTAGCAGGACAGGATCAGACTTCGGCCATCGCAGCCCCCGTATCTCAGCCGCTGCACAACAATTACCAATATCTCCACAAACCCCGCCGTGCCGCCCCTGCCGCTGCCAGGGCCGCCTCCGATGCTGCCGCATCCCGGGGCTCCGAGCTGTCCCGGCTGCAGGCGGCGCTGCGGCGCAAGGAGGCCGATTGCGATGCGGTGGAGGCCGAGATTGCGGCGCAGATCGGCGACTACGAGCGCCTCAAGCAACGCCTCCTGCAGCAGGTGGGCGGGGCGACGGGTCGGACGCTGTCGCAGGTGCCTGAGTTCCTTTTTGTGTTCACAGCCTTGTGAGCTCACTGCGCAATCCGTTTGCAATGCATGGCTGGGCCCCCAGGAGCGCGACAGCAGCCAGCTGTCATCGGACCAGGAGACCCTGCTGCGGCGCTGCGATGAGCTGTCGGCGGCACTGGGCGCAAAGCAGGTGGGGCCAGTACCGGTAGCGCGCTGGCAAGCGCGCGAGGCAGGCAGGAGTCGGCGCGCGGTCAGACTAGGCTGGTGCGGCGCTCCCAGAACCTGAACCCGGACTTCGGCCCTCGCCCGCACTGCAGGAGGAGTGCTCCCTGCTGCAGCGCAAGTGCGGACAGCTGGAAGAGGCGGCGCAGGCGGGCCGGGCGGCGCTGGCAGCGCTGCAGGTAGGGTGCAGAGGGGCCGGGGACTGGCGCTGTGGAGAGGGATGGCGAACACAGTGTTCGATCCCCGCCCTGAGTCCCTTGGCCCCCGGCGCAGGCCGTTCGCGCCAGGGCTCGCAACAAGCACAAACGTACACTTGCGCTATCGCCCGCCTGCCGACTCGCGAACCTGCTTGCCTTATCTCTCTCCACCGCCTGCCGCACCGGCGACACCCCCCCCCCCAGGACCGTGCAAGGTCGCTCGACGCGCAGGTGGGCATATGCCACGGCTTGGGCGCGTCAGTGTCTACACGCGCGCCAGGAGCCCGAGCGCTGGGTCATGTTGAAGCGACACCATTCCACCCACCCTGCCCTCCCGCTGCTTCCCATACCCCGTCCGCCCCCTGCCCCGCGCTATACCCAGTCTGAGGCCCTCCACCGCAGCGGCTCGGCGGCGGCCCTGGCAAGGCAGGACGCGGCCGCGGCGCTCGACGCGGCGCGCTCCGAGCTGCGGTCGGCGGCGGCGCAGGCGGCGGCGTACCGGGAGCAACTGGCGCAGCGGGAGGCGGAGGTCAGGTGCGTGATGCTGAGGGGCCCGGCGCCACCCCCCGTGTGCGCTGCGGCTCCAACCACCAACGGACTGCGCTCGCTGACCGGCCCCCGCACCTGGCACGCGGCCCCCTGGCAGGGAGCTGCACTCGCTGCTGTCGGCGTGGGAGGCCATGCGGCTGGGCAAGGACGCCCAGATCGCTGCCCTCATGGAGCGCTGCAAGCGGGCCGAGGAGGAGGCCGCGGAGCGGGGTCG
The DNA here is from genome assembly GCA_001662425.1 of Chlamydomonas sphaeroides. NCBI lineage: Eukaryota > Viridiplantae > Chlorophyta > Chlorophyceae > Chlamydomonadales > Chlamydomonadaceae > Chlamydomonas > Chlamydomonas sphaeroides. The sequence goes on from BDDC01000547.1 coordinate 32,608, forward strand.
CAGCCTGGAGGCGATGCGGAGAAAGGTGGGTGGTGCAAGGGAGGATCAGAGGCAGCGGGGGTGGGTGCTAGTGAGATGGGTCGTGGCCGAGGCGCTGTAAACCAACCACCTTGCTCGCGTCGCAGGCCTTTGGCTCCGCTGGCGGCCGCGGGCCGGTACCAGGCACCGCCGCCGCCAGCCCCGCCCCCAGTACAGGCGCCACCGGCACGCCGGGCGTCACAGGTGCATCCGGCGGCGCCGCGGCCTCCTCGTCGCAGCAGCGGGCCGGCGCTGGCGGCGGCGGGGCCATGGGCGGCGCGAGGCACATTCACGTGCACATGCACCCGCCGGCGCTGGTGCCGGCCGGCACGCCGTCGATGGCGGGCTTTGCGGCGCCGCCCTTCAGCCTGGCGGCGACGCCTGCGGCGGGGCTGCTGGGTCTCGGGACAGTGTCGCCGGCGCCGTCCGGGGCTTCAGGCACCGGCTCGACGCGAGGGGCGCCGCGGTGACGGTAGGCTTGGAGCGGCAGGGGATGGAGGTGCAATGTAGGGAGCTCGGCAGGGATCGCTGGATACAGTACGGCTGGACAGCTCGCGCGCTGCGCGCTGGTGTGTTGTGTTGTGGGGACATGGACGGTGGGGCCGGCAGACATATGGGGGCCTGTGGGGGCAGCGCACGGGCTCGCCCGTTCAGGACCAGGTGTAAATCCGCCCGGTTCACGACCTCTCGTGCTGCCTGGCGGCAAGCGCAAGGCAACCGGCGGCCACACCCCGCTCGCGGTGGAAGTAGTGGGCTCGCCGGTCCCTTGCGTTGGAGACATGGTAGCAATGGGCAGCGTCGGACGCTTGTCCTACTTGGCATGTCGGCCTACAGAGGCAGCAGCGACAATGCGCAAAGCGTGACCGCTCGCACGTGAGGATGTGTGGCAGCCGAAGTTTGCCGCACGTAACCTTACAGCTGTGAGCAGCAACATCCAACGTACGCACTGTTTATCCATATCCGTTGGACCCCAGCCAGAGGTGGCAACCAGGGGCAACCACCCCTGGTGGCAACCACCCTTGCGGTGCGCTAGTCGCCGCACATGCTCTTCCAGGCACGTCCTAGCATCCCTGCCTACACGCCACGACACAGCGCCCACCAGCCACGGGGCCGTGGCCAGAGGCCCGCCAGGTATGCGGCTTGCGCACCGAAGCAGAAGAATGGTACACTGTCACGCTGAACAATAATCAGGCGGACGAGGCCCCGTCGCCCGATCCACGCGCGCTAAAATGCAGTTGCGCTGTGCGAAGCCCGCCCTCTGGCGCCATCGATCGACAGCGCATGCAGGCGCGATGTATGACGGCTGTAACGATGCCTACATGCATTTTGCCCTGCGCCGCGCGCACCTGCAATGTTGAGTGCTTCTGATTGGGTTCGATGTATGCGTGCATAGTCCACAAAACCCAGCAAGGGATGCTCCACACGTCCCAGCCATCAAGAATCCCACCGGCCCTTCCCCTGAGCCGCATGCCAGGCGCGAGGACAGCGCGCCCTGCGTCAGCATGACGACATCCGCCCAACACATGCAACAGGACAGGTACAGGTAGGGATGCGCACCAACAGCAGTACATATGCCAACGGCGAGCAGCCGCGGCCACCCTGCAAACGCGGCGGTCCGAACACCACCTGCCACTTGTGCGGACAACGCAAGGCGGGCCCGACACCCCGACAACAAAACGCAACATGAAGGACCGGTGGCGGTGCGCGCTTGTGACGCCCCGGGCTAAATATGTCATCGTCATTGCGCAGCATGCGCTACATAATACCCATTTGGACATCTCTACGTATGTCAACGTTATGAACCAGTTGCCGCCAACGCCAGGCGCCATGAAGAGCGCAACCAGATGCACCACAGCGTTCACGAGGGCCACGAGCCTAGCGCCGCCGTCAGCGTGCAGCCAGCAGCGCGCGCCACCTGCAGTGGAGGTGTGGTGGCAGGCGGGCCGGAGCCGCGTGAGTGATGCGCACGGAGCCGACAGGAGGCGGCAAGCGCTGCGCGCGTGCCCAGGGCAATAGCTCGCTCGCCGTATGCACATGCTGAGTAGACGACGTGACTGGCGTGCCTGCATCGCACGTACCTGAGCGGGAACACCGAATCTATACACGGCTGCAGGGGCGCCGGCGGCTGCAGGGGCGCCGGCGGCTGCAAGGGCGGCTGCGGCGGCTGCGGCGGGGCCGCTGGCAGCCGCTGCTTGGGCCCCTGCCGCGGCTGCGTTCCCGACCGCGGCCGCCGCACCGTCGCGTCCTTCACAGCGGCTGCAGCTCGCACGGCCGCCGGCGTCGACAGGGCTGGCGGCCGCGTCGCTGAGGAGAGGCGCCGGCTGGGCGGTGGCGCGCCAGCGGTGGGTGAGGTGGCCAGGGCGGGAGCGCGGGCTGGAAGGAGCGGGACCGCGGCCGCGCTGTTGCCGGAGTCGGCGCAGCGCGGCACGGGTCCGTACTGCAAAGGCATGCGGCTCGGCTGTTGCGGTGGCGCGGCGGCGATTGGAGCGCAGGGCTGCACAGGCACGAGGACCTGGGCGCGAAGTCGTGGGTCCGTGGGCGGCGATGATGGGACAGCGTAGCAGGGAGGCGGCAGCACGGGGGCGGCGGCGGGCTGGTAGGCGGCCGGCACGCTGACGGCCGCGACCGGCGCCTCAGCGGCCGGCGGCGGAGCAGTGCTGGTAGCCTGCAGCAGCTGAGCGTGCGCCGCCAGCGCCGCCTGCCGCTGCTGCCGGAGCTGCATGAGGGCCGGCAGCCGCGAGAGCAGCTGCGTCGCGTCGTCCCGGGTGCTGAACACGCCCAGATCGTGCAACCAGCAGCCAGCGGAGGACGGGGCACTGGCCGGCGGGCTGGGGCCGGTCGGCTTTCGCGCCCACAGCGCCGCACCCACAGGCCCGTCACCGCTGCAGGGGCCGCTGGAGGCTGCAGGGCGATAGATCACGCCCACGAAACCGTCGGAGATGGGGAGCAGCTCGCTCGCGCTGGCACCTGGGGCACGTGGTTCATGCGGGTGCAGTTGGGGTGCGTGTGAAGCGCGTGCCCATGTCGGAGTGCCGTGCGGTAGCCCCGCGCACCATGCAAGCTCTGCCCTCGCCTGGCGCAAGTAACTGCTCGCACCTGCTGGTATGCCATCGAGGAGGGCCTTGCGCAGCCGCGGTCGGCGCTTAATGGCAGGTCCAACTGCAGGTGCTTCCAGGCGCCCGATGTCGCCAATGTCATCGTTGGGTTGCGACACATCGTCCTGCGCGCTTGCTGCGGATGCCGGGGTCGCGCTCACGTTTGTTGCATCGCTGCCGCGACGTCGTTTCAGTTCGGGCTGCGAGTTGTCTGACGCGTTTTCTTCGTGTCGCACCGCCGCCGTGACCAGTCCGTTGTGGCTGACAGCCGCCGATGCTCCCGACTGGCCTGCACCGCCAAGCAACTGCGAGGCGTAACCTTGGTCCGTTGGTAGCGGGAACTTATAACCGCGCTCGTAATCCACCGACGTTCTTTTCCCGAGAACTTTGGAAACCACGCAGACGACACTCTCTGAGTTCAGGTGGTGCGGCGATTGGCTCCTGTTGGCATGAGCGATAGGCGAGGTGCCAGTCTATAGCAGGAAACGCGGTGTCGACGGTTCAGCATGGAGCCGTTGGTTATTGTACCCGGCTCGCTGAAGAGCCACGAGCTGGCCGATATAACATTTGTGGTCACCTGGTAGGTGCAGGGCAAGCGCCGTGCGTGCGCCCTGGGCTGCCCGCGACTCCGCCGACGCTGCTTGCGCAGCAGCGCGGGCTACGGCTCAGCGCCATGAGCGTTAAGGATGCATCGAGTGCCTCCTTGCAACCTTGCATAGTGCAGGTTACAACGAGCGTTGACTACAGTGGCTGAGTGGACTTTGGCTGCTGAAGTCGTGCGTCGAAGCAATGCGGCTTGTCGCTTTTACAAACATATATGGCGATTTGGCAAGGCATGGCGCTCACATGTAGATAATTGGCATGAGCAGTGAAAGCTGGTTGCGAAACGACGGGAAAGGTGCCTTCGTACAGCTTCTCGGTCTCACTGCCGACAACGCGCAAAGAGCGTTGCGATGCGCAGCACAATGTGGCAGCGCTCACAAAGCAGTATGCGGGGTGCCTTGAGCGCAGCGTGTACGAGAGCGGCCACCGATGCGCGGGTTAGCAACCGAGAAGTCCTCTGCGACCTTTCACCCGTTTCCGCATATCGGACACCAAGGCGCCGGCAGCGCCTGGATGCCCCGTCGCCACACGCCAACCGCCCGGCCTCTGCGTCGGAGCTCAAGCGGAACCACGAAGAGGAATGCGGGCAACACCTGCTGCAGCCCACGTGCGCCTGAGAGGGGCCCTCGGCCCCTCGCTCACGCGGTACCTACCACTCGGGGTTTCCTGGGCGGGGCCTGTGTGTTCCTGCGCGACAGGCGTTCATTATCCATATTATTCTATATTACGACCCTGCTGTGCCCTCGCTGCCTCCGCTACAACGCGCCGCGGCAGCGGGTGTGAGGCGTCCGCGACGCCCCCTGGCCCCCTGCGTGCCCCGGCCTGGTTCTCGGGGAAGGCAGGCGAGACGCCCCCTGGGGGAAGGTCTGGAGCCAGGCTTCGAGCTGGGCAGCTTACTTGCGAGGCAACCTGCCCCGAGGCAACCTGCCCCAACTCTCCTAACATATGCTCACGCACCAACTGCTGACATAATCGGCCAGGGTGATGCCTGCGCTACACAGTTTTGCAGCCAGGTAGGGGCTGCTGTCACGGAAGCCGCGCTCTCTGGGGCCCTAGCTTGCTTGGCGTTTTGGCCCTGCTTATTGCAGGTCCCTGGCTAGCTGGGCGTCGCCTGTCGCTACGTCGATGCTAGGTTATGATAAACTAGAACGAAGTCACAAAAGGAGTATCTGTAACCTGCGAAAACGTGAATTGGCCATGCGCCCTCGCACCGACAGACCAGCCCTGCCTGCCTCTCGGCCCGTCAGCGAGAGCAGTGGCGCCCGCTGCGTGCCGTATGCGTCGCTGTATCCCGCGCTGTGCAGATACTGTCGTCGAATCACCAGCCCAACACTGCGCTGCGTCCGCAGGTGCGTGTGTGTGCAGGGACAGGAGGGAGATGATAAGGGCCGTCCTAGCCTTGTCCCAACTCCTCGCTCCTCTTAGCTTCGCTTGTCGCTCACCTTCAGAAATAATCAACAGCGTCGACGTGACATGCGGCCGCAGCGGGCCGTCCAGGAGGCCGGCTGTCGTGTCCATCTGTCTGTAAGTATCGAAGGGAGCCGTAAGGTCCAGAGCGTGGGCCGAGCACAGTGAAACTCGGGCGACCACGAGCACTGGCGTCAGTCCAGGTCCGGTCGTCCAGGGCCGGCGGCAGCGAGGGTCGGCCGGCGTCCTCACCGCGTGGCGCGGCGGTAGAAAGTGTAGGCCGCGCCCCGCACACCAGGGCATCCAGTGACGTAGTCGTGCACAGGCTCTCCCCTGGTCGTGCAGGTAGACAACACGTGGCCGCATGCCAGCCTCGGTCCAAGGCGCACTATGCTAACTTGACCCACGGGCGCTAGGTACCGACCTGGAGAGGTTGCGCCGGAAAGCGCCCACGAGCAGCAGTCGATTAGCAACCACGAGAGGCGGAAGAGGTAGGTACACCGGCGGAGGACAACGGGACAGAAAGGAAGTTGACCGCGGGAAAGCAAATCGAAAGGCGTGCGAACAGGCGAAGCAAAAGGCGCAACAGATGCTGTAAGGACTGAGGCTGGCAGCGGGGGAACAGAGATCCTGTGAAGACATGTCAGGGAGTCATATTGTGCCGGTCTGTACGGGCCCCTGCAGCACACCGACAGCTTACAACGGTGGGGGTTTGACGCGCGACGGCACGGCACGGCAGGGAACCTAGCGCATGTATCAGAGAACCGCCGACAACCATACACGACATGCTGCTTATCCCAACCACCACCGACCGTGGGGATTTCGCTTTCGCTTTCGCTTTCGGCTTGGGAGTTGGAACGGACCGTTACTATTTACGCCGCATTCGCATGACCTGCATGCGAGGCAACATCGTAGTTTTCTGCTGCTGCTGTTGCGCAAAATCGTGGGCCACAGTCGAAAAAGTCGGCCTAGCGACGGAAACCGAGGAATGAGGAGCGCAACACACAGCGTATCAACATGCCTTCGTGCTTGGCAATCTACATATTGACAAGCAAAGCGCATATCACTGGGACGTTCCGTTGCACATGCGGCAGTACAGTGCTGGGCACACACTCAGCCCTGCTCCATTGTCAATCAATTAATTGGCACGTATGCTGCAAGTGCTCCATGCAGCCGCTGCTACTCGATTGCTCTGGAAAGGGTTTCACGCCGCGTTGGCTCGCGCTCGAAGCCACGACTAGCGCGCTAGCCACAACTCACATGAAATGAGGACCTAGCGCTCTCCAGCATCAGCGTGAGCTGAGCGGCGACCTGCGCGCAACGCCATGGGCACCGCGCTGTCCTGCTTCAGCAGCACCGAGCAACGCACTGCCGCGCCCAGCGCTGCGCTCTTGAATAAGTTTCACGCCGAAGAGACTGGCGCGAAGTCCGGCGACGCGGCTGGCCGAGCACTTGGTGCAGTGTCCAACGAGAATCAACCATCCTACACAAATGCGGCCGTGGGGGACCACCACCTGGAGACGCTCTCTGACGCCATCATCGGCTCCCAAGCCAGCATCTACGTGCTCCATCAGCTCCTCCAGACGGCCAACCTATCGTCACCGCCGGGGATATCGAAGCTGCAGGTAGGTGTGTGTGCATGGTGCTTGCGGTTAGGTGCGGTCCGCGGTGTTGCTAACGAAGCCTATGCGGCGCAGCCCTTGAGACTCAAGAGCCACTGCAGCGGTATTGCAGCTCTGTCCGCCTCACATGTGTGGCACCCGCCTGGCAGGCCCTGCAGGAGGATGTTGCCCTGGAGCGGCCGGTGGGTCACGGCGCTCAAGGCGTCGTGTTTGCTGGCCGCTACCAGGTGAGCTGGCGAGCAACTGGGGTTCGCTGGCAAGGTAGAAGCAGCCGGAAATTATGGCAGCCTACATATGCTGGCCAAGAGGGACCAGCTGTTGGACGTAGCAAGGGCGTCGCGAGGTCCAGGAGCGTGGGTCGAGCGCAGGAAAGAAACCTCGGGCAACAAAGCAACCTCGAGCCCCCACCTTGAGGCCCGGGGCAACCCCGGCGGCGCCCACGGCCGTGCCGAAGCCAGCCCACGCCCCCACTGCCCCTTCCCCGCCCCGGCAGGGCGGCGAGGTTGCCGTCAAGCTGTGCGTCACGAGCGGCGAGCTGGATGAGTCATCGCTGCAGGAGGTGGTGCTCAGCCCGCACCTGAGGCACACCAACGTGGTGCAGGTACGGCACTGTACGGCACTGTACGGCACTGTACGGCGGACTAGACAGTCAAAGGTGCTTGTTAGACGCAAGCGAGGAACGGGATCCATCGTCACGGCCCTCCCTCGCTCGCGTTGAGCCGCCCGTACGTACCCCCACCCCACACAGACG
>BDDC01000548.1:17014-28928 GCA_001662425.1 Chlamydomonas sphaeroides
CTGCCCTCCTCCCCCGCCGCTCTCCCTCCCAGGTGCCCCCCGGCCACGTGTGGATCCAGGGCGACAACCTGCCGCACTCGCTGGACTCGCGAGTGTACGGCCCCATACCGCTGGCGCTGGTGCGCGGCAGGGTGGTGATGCAGGTGACCTGACCGGCGGGGGCGCGGGGGCGCGGGCCGGCAGCGGGCGCAGGACAAGGCAGGCAGCAGCAGCAAGGCCGCGGCGCGGGGCAGGGCTCGGCGCGAGGCTGCCGCAGCCGTAACCGCAGCCTGGGCAGTCGGGGCGATGTGCGGCCGAGTGCTGCTGACATACGTAGCGGCGACGCAGGCGGGGGAAGGCGGTGCGCACCGACCGCCCGCTCGCGTGCCGCTGCACCAGCCACCCCCCCGGGCGGTTGTGCACTGCGCTCCTGCTGGGCTGTAGGAGTACCCGAGCACAGCAGCCCAGGGCCGCAGGGCGCTGAGCGCCCGCCCTGCACAGACGCGCGCCGTAGCCGGGACTGGCCCAGCACCGGGCAGGGGCGGGCAGTCTTGGCGTCGCGGCACAGGTCGTGGTGGCCCGTGGGTCAGCCGGATGCACAGCCAACGCGGGGTGTGCCGCTAGCGGCTCGGCGAGGGCGGGAGGGCGCACCGGGCGCTCCGCTGCGCTCCGCCGCGTGCTCTTGGCACCGCCGGCTGCGCGCCCCGCTCCGCCCGCCCGCCGGCCCGCTCTGGTCGGGCGGTCCCGCCGCCCGCGCCATCCCTGCCCCTGTGCCTCGCCCTTTCTTACCCGCCCGCCCGCCCTCCCCCGCGCCGTCTCCCCCGCCCCGACCGCCAGGTGTGGCCCCGGTTCGCGTGGGTGGACAACTCCATAGACGCCGTGCGGCAGATCTGACGGCGCTGCCGATCGATGTGCGACCGTATGTGGGCATGGGCATGGGGATGGGCATGGGGATGGGGCCGCCCCAGCGGGCCGGTGCTGCGTTGCGCTGGATGCGGGTGTGCGGGTGTGTGGGCCCCGTCCTTTACATTGCGGTTTCAGTAGGCAGGCCGGGTCGGCCGTGAGCTGGATGGCCTGGCGCGTCGGAGGGTGTGGGGTGCGTTGCGCGGCGCGGGATGGTGAGCGCTGGGGAGCGAATTGGTTTTCCAAAGAGGTGTGCCAGCAGTGTCGGTTGGGCGGATGCGGTTGAGCTGTGCAGTGCGGCCTGGGCATGGTCACTTGATTGGTGGCTGCCGGCCGCAGCGGGGATGGGCTGGGGCAGCAGAGGGAGCGCTTGGAGGTAGGGCTTGCCTTGCCGGTAGACGTGGGCCGGCCGATTACCGTAGGCCTGGCCGCGCCCAGTCCCTCGTTGAGGACGCACGGGCCCTTCCTGGCGGCCAAAGGCATGGTGCGTCGTTTGCTTCGCTGCCGCCGGCGTGCTGGTGAGGGCATACGGCTGGTTGCCGACGTATCTACTTGCGAGTTGCGACGCACGCAACACCTGGCCAGATCGGCGGGAATGAAGGCAGGGGGGTCTTGACCAGGGTGCCGTCCCAGACGAGGCGGGCAAATGCAGTGGCGTCGCCTGGGCGTAGCAGTGCTTATTCAAGGCAGCTGAGGCCTGCTGCGCAGTATAGGGCTGAGGCCATGAATGAAAGGGACGCGACGGGCGATGGCGTGCTGCCGCGAACACCCGGCAGCGGACACCAACCGAGGCCCGGAAGGCCAGCTGGTCCCCTGCCTGGCGTTCACTGGCGGCCGCGCCCCCCAACCTGGCGTCGTGCACCAGGCGGAAGGAACTGCCGCCGAGCAGGTCAGGCCCGCCCACGGCCAACCGAGCGAGGACCCGGAGTCCCCGACCCCCAGCGCTCCTGCTTTGTCACATCTTTGGTGGCGTCTTCGGCAGCTTCTCTGGGGTGCTGCTGTACTGCTATCACGTCCAACCCGGTCGACGAGCTCGCGCTGTGATGCACAGGAAGCATGCCACCTGACGCGTCCATCAGCAATCCTTCTGCCTTCTGCAGTTTGTTACACGTGCGGCTCGAGCACAGATCCATCAGCGGATGGGCCTCGCTCTGTACCTCGCAGCGGTTGCCGCAGCCAGGCTGCCCCAAGGGCCATGGGGTGGGCTTGCGCCGGCCCACGAGTGGAGACTGAGCAGCACCTGAAGTGGCGCAGCGTAGCGGAAGCGGAGTGAGTTAAGGAAGCTTGCCGGTTAAGGCAAAAGACGCGTCGGGGGCGTGATCCACGGGCGTGATCACAGTCCCGTAGAGTGTACTCAGTACGCTCCTCTGCTCTACTGGAGCAGACGCATCGATCAAGTACCGATTGGCCTACCCCAATCGGGCTCTCGGAGCATCTGTAGGCGGATGCCTAGGCCTCTACCAAAAAGGAGGCGAATCTCCGCAAATGGGACGTGCCGACCGGCTGCAGGCCGTCGTCGGATCCCAGTCTCCAGCGCCCCGGCTAGGGGAACGTCTCAGGCCCAGTCTCCAGCGCCCACGCTAAGGGAACGTGTCGCACACGTCCGTGCTCCCAGGCACGGGAGGTTACAACAGCACCAAGCGGCACCGAGCAGGCGCCGAATATGCACAAGCAGCGTGACGAGCACTCGTCTGCTGCTTCAATGGATACCCAACAATCAACGACACAGTATGCAATTAGAGCTAGTACCACCAGCCGTAAGCCATGGATGGGTAGTTCAAGTGGCGAGACCAGCAGCAGCGCCGGGCGCGAGTCCCGTCCCTGCATCGCTCACCCCACCGGCCCCTTGAACGAAAACAATTTCACCTTCCCCAGGCCACATCGGGGAGCGGTACCGCAATTGTTGTACGACGAGCCAGGACATATGAAGTGACCCGTAGCCAGCCTGATGAAGACCCACTAGCTAGCGGTCAGCAAGAAATAATTGACACATAGCTTGATTGCGCCTCCGCCAACGCAGCGTACACACATGTACCCTCGCCTCGGCCCCAGTGCAGCTCCTCGCGCAATTTTGGAAAGTACGACACGCCAAAACCCACCAGCCACCCCACCATGCAGCACGTAGCCGGCAGCAACCCAGCACTACTGCGCCCGTCCCTTGCGGAACACCGCAACGAGCTAACCCCGCACACGACAGCAGAGGACCCTACACACGCGCGTGTGCCGCTGCACGGCCCGCTGCACGTCGCCGCATCGGGTGCGGCTCCACATCGTCGCCAGGCGTGTGGCACCGCAGCGCCGCATGTATGCGTGTGGAGCGCCTCCAAGGCCCCCTGCCCGACGCCCGCTCACGCGCCCAGCCAGTAGGTGGGGTACCTCCTCCGCTGCGGCAAGTTGTTGATGACCAGCGCCACCGCCAGCATGGCCAGGCTGCCGAAGAACACCGTCAGCACGAAGCGGAAGCCGTGCCAGGGGCCCAGCACGGGCACGCTGGCGGCGATGAGCGCGGAGGCGCCGCCTGCATAGAGCGATGGGCAGAACGATCGGCAGTACAATGGACAGAGCGGCATGATGCAGACCCAGGGACCGTAAGCATGACAAGGCCTGGGCTGCGAGTTGGGGGCACGCTGTTGCTCCCGTCCGCCTCCCTCCCCTCCCCTCCTCCCCCCGCTCCCCCTCCCACCTGGCGGGTGCACTGTTCGTGTGAGCTGCATGACCGCCAGCGCCAGGGACATGCCCAGCGCCGAGCTGAGCCACAGCAGCTTGGCCGGGGCGGTGGTGAAGGCGGCGCGCACGGCGCAGCCCACGACCGCGCTCAGCACCTGGCCGCCTGGGAGAAAGAGGGAGGGAGGGTCGGAAGGCAGGGTCGCGGGCCGTGGGGCGCCGTCCAGGAAGCCCCGGAGCCAGCCGACTCTGGCTGAATCGCTGCCGCGACCCTTGTCCCCGATCCCCCTCCTTGTACACCGACCCACGCACCCATGAAGTTGCGCGGCTGTCCCAGCTTAGAGGCCGGCACCCCGAACAGCAGCACCGCGGAGGCGCCGAAGGACGCAATCATGAGGGGCGTGTGCACCTCGGGCCTGGCCGGGGTGCGGAGGTGGAAGAGAGGGCGCGGCAGGGGCGGGCGGCAGCGTCGAGCGAGGGGCGAGGGACACACACGTGCGGCACAGGCTGCTGCGGCGGGCCAGGCGGGCCCGCAAGCCGACCGAGGGCAGTAGCGACTGTGCGCCGCGGGCGTGTCGCGTCCCGAGTAATGTTGATTCACTTCGACCGGCGCCGTAGCCCAATCGACGCATGAGCTGGGCCACCGCACCCCGGGGCGATGTGGGTCGGCTGGGCTGAGCCTGCCCTGCGACGCGCCGCAGCCCATCCGGCCAACTACAAGCTGACGCGCGTGCCGCTTGCACCCAGCGGTCGCGCAACCCCTAGGCAACCGGGGCAGCCCCCTCGGTACCCAGCACCCCGCACTCCACGCCAGGCAGGGATGTAGCAGCCAGCCGCATGCCTGTGCCCGGCCGAGCTGCCTCCGGGCCGGTTGAGGGCCGACCCACATGGCCCCGTGCCCCCCGCTGAGCGCGGCTGTTCCCAGGCAGTCCGGCAGCCCCGGCAACATACTCACGAAAGGTAGGTGTTAAGCAGGGCGACCACACTAATGCTGACAAAGGCGCCCAGCCACGACCACAGTATGTCGATGGGGCCGTCCATTGGCAGCAGCGTATCGTGGATGCCTCGCCACTTGGCAAAGTACGTCTGTATATGGCCCAGAGGGCTCATCGGCGGCGCCAGCGCCGCCGCCACGGCCTCCGGCGCCGCCGCCGACGCGCGTGGCGGGCAGAACGGGACGGCGCCGCCCGTCGACGGTGCCTCCAGGCGCATGTCGAGCAGCACGACGTGGTCGCTGCTGTCGGCGGCGACGGCGCCGCCGGGCGTGCCCTCCTTGCGCTGGGGCAGGTCCTTACTCATCCTGGGGTGGTTGTAGTACAGGCTCATGGGGTTGACGTGGTCGTCCGCCCAAGGGTCAACCGCCAGGCCAACGGCCGGCTCGTGGCCCGCCGCCCGGCCGCTGCCGCGGCCGTCGGCGACGCCGTCGGGCGGCGGCAGCGGCGGAGCCGCCGCCGCCAGGGCGTGTGCGCCGGTGGTCGCGTCGGGCGCGCGTGCATGGCCGCTGCCGTCGTGGGTAGGGTGGTGGGGGTGGGGGTGGCCGCAGGGCATCGTGGCCGCGTGTGCGAGGTGCTGGAGCTGGCCGCTGGTGGGGCCGGCGCTGCCGGCGGGGGGGTGGGCCAGGGTCACGCTGTGGCGGAAGGGCGTGGCACCGCTGCCCACGGTGACGTCGTGGGTGGTGCTGGGGAGCGCTGAGGCATGGCCCCCGTGCGGGCCTGAAACCTCAGGCATGCCATCTACGTCGAATAGAGAGCGGCGGGAGAAGGCGCTCGCGCCGCTGCGCCGGCTTGCGACGCTGCGGATGGAGGGGTCGGCCGCAGATGGCGCCGCGGGCGCCATGCTGCCATGCGCGCTGCGGTTGGCAAGTGCGCTGCGCCAGGCGTGCGAGCTACCGTTTGCGTCAGCGTGTGGTCCAGTTGGCCCTAGGCGGCCATGCGCGCTGCGGTTTGCGCTGGCACGCCTACTGCCGCTGTTGTCGGCGCGGTCGCTGCCGAAACCTCTGGCGCTGCGGTCGGAGGCCGAGTTGCCGGTGACCGCGGCTCTAGCTGCCGACGCGAACGCGAGCAGCGGTGCGGCGAGGCTTTGCCGGAGGTTCGCAGTTGCCTCTGGCGCAGCGCTGGGGCCGCCACGTGCACGGTCGTCGCAAAGCTCGTCAGCTAGCGCGCTGAGGTCCTGGGTACGCTGGTCCATTGCTGAAGCTCGTCGCAGTTCTACAAAGCGAGCTTCATGACTCAAGAAGTCGAACACGCATTCGATGTGCAAAGGATGTATGTGGGTGTCTTGAGCGCAAGGCAACAAGGATTCCGTATGGCTGTGCTGCGGTTTCTGTGAGCTTGGGACCGACACGCCGGATTGGACCCGTACACCCCTCCCTCTGCCCCCTGTCCGTCATTCCCCCTCAGCACTCGTCTTCCGCACATCGAGCGTGCCTTGCAGACAGCTTGGTGCCCATTGTTCGTGCTGCTCCACGGGCTGACCTAGAGGAAACGCTTGCGTTCCACAACCACACTTGCTGTCGCATACCCTGCCACACGGCCTGCTCTGCCACACCATTAGGCTCAGCGCTTAGAACTGGCGGTCAAAACGGCCGGTCCCTCGGCCGGTCGGGGACATGTTGCGAGCTGCAGCTTGTAGAGCTGCGTGGAAGGCTAGGCGCTGCAACATTGCCAGTAGCGTTGCATCGCCTGTGGCATCACCCAGCAGCTGCCTGTCGAGGAATTCTTCTACCGGCTCACTTACAGCCTTGGCCCTGGAGCGGCGCGAGGAATTCTCCTCGGTGTGCATTGAGGAGCAATTACCTTTCCTTGGAACTACATCTGCTGCTGTGGTGGGGCAAGCAGAGCAATCAGGGCATTTTGCGGGCACCGCGGTCGCCACACCGACCGACGACGACCAGCAACACCAGGCGCATCACGAGCAGTCGCCTTGGTCGCCGGCCATGGGCGTGCTGTCATCGCGCAACGAGGCACCACCAGCGAGCGGTCGCGATAGCTGGTTTACCCAGCGCTCCTGGACTCGCGCGGAGGAGGCGCCGCGCTGTACGGAAGCCACTGCATCAGCAGATGCGACTGGCGCTGGCATCGCCGCGGAGTCGCTCGGTGCTGCCCCGGCGTTCAGCTTTTCGGTGATGTGTTACAACATCCTCGCAGATACATACGTGAGCCCCCGGTTGTCAAGCTACATCGTACGATATGCATAGCCAACAGACTAGCAGGCTTGACGTACCCAAGACCTACCTCGTGAGACACTGAAGTCCGCGTGGACCCTCGCCGTCCCCTCACGCGGCGGGCTCCTGCTGCTTGGCCACCGTCTGCCTGTCAGCCTCGCCCTTGACGCCAGATGTTTGCGCATACGTGCTGCCGGCATAGCCGCCGTCGCAGCGCGCCAGCGCGTCCCACTCCTCGCGTGCCCGCCGCACGTCGTCGGGCTGACTTCCTTGGCCCTCCCTACCCCGCTCTCAGGCCCAGCACTTTGCCAGCAAGCTCTACCGCGACGTCCCACGCCAGTGCCTCGAGTGGCCTGCGCGGCGGGACCTGCTGCTGGCTGAGATCAGGCACTACTTGCCTGACGTCGTGTGCCTGCAGGTCAGCCACGCCGCCTGCCACGTGGCACTCACCCCGCACGCTGCCGTGGCCGCCAACTGTGTCTTGCCTCGCGCATCATTCTCGCCACCGCCTGCACCCCTCGCCGTCAGCACCCGTGGCATCTGCACCCAACAGCCGTAGTCCGCCGCCGTGCCGCGCTCTGCCCGCTCCTGCGAGTCCCGCACAGCCCAGCACGGCATCGTCTGCGCTGAGGCCGGGGGCCATATTCTGTCCCCTTAGCCTAGCGGGCCCGAGCCAGCACGCCCATAATCCCTACACCGCACACCCCTCCCTCCCCGCGCTTTCCTTCCTTCCTGCTGCAGGAGGTGCAGCACTTTCAGGACCTGGAGCCGGAGATGCGGGCCGCGGGGTGAGCCCTGGGATTGGGCAGGTTGGGTTGTGACACACGCGCGCAGGCGGTACCGCCAGGCACGCTGTCGATATTGCACCGCTGCACATATACGTCACTGGCCGCGGGGCTCTGTGCTAGGCATGTTAAACCCTCAGCCGCCTGGTCATGGCCTGGGAGGATCCCTGCGGTGCCTGGAGCCTCGCTGCTGCACAGCCCAACGTGCGAGCGGGCCCAAGGCCAGCATCGTTGGGGACGCGGGATGCTGATTTTGCGAGCTGGAGTATCACCCCTCTTGACGCACCCGCTCTGGCCCTGGCCTGCACGTGTGGCGCCCCCCGCAGCTACGAGGGCCGCTTCATTCGCCGCACTGGGCGCCGGCGGGACGGCTGCGCCACCTTCTGGTGAGGGCCCTGGCCTAGGCTGGTCGCACGGCCGCCGCGGCGGCGCGCTAGCGCCCACCGCACCCGTCCACCGGCCCGCACCCGCTGCCCGTCCCTCTGTGTGCATCACTGCTTCGGCCGTGGGCCGACGCCATCCCTGGCCCCCTCCGCGACCTGTCGCAGGCGGCCCGACCGGCTGCGGCCCGTGTCCGTGCAGCGGATGGACTTTGCGCCGCTGGGGCTGGAGGACAACGTGGCGCTGCTCACCAGCCTCGCGCCGCTGCCGGGGCAGGGCCACGACAGGTGGGGGGCGACAGGGAGGGAGGGGCGGAGCCGGGAAAGCCGTAGCTGTGGATGGAACGGGACCGGGACGGGCGTGGGCGAGGCAGGGAGGGGCAGGCGGTGGGGTACGTTGCCTTGGGGCTCGTTGCGCACGTTATTGCCCGCCGCCCGCCTTCCTCCCCTCAGCGCCACCGCCGAGGCGCTTGCCTCGGTGCGGCTGCTCGTGGCCACCACCCACATCACCTTTGACCCGGCCAAGGGCGACGTGAAGCTGGGCCAGGTGGGGGCCGCACGGGAGCGTGGCCGTGGGGGGTGGTGTGGCGCTGCGTGGAAGACGTACTGGCTTGAGGGCGCTGCGGGAAGGGCTTCAGCGCGGAAGCTGGAGGCCAGAGGCGACGGCCAGCAAAGCGGGCTGGCAAGGCAGGGATATGCCTCAACAACCATACCTCTGCCGCGCCCACACCTGTCCGCAGATTCGCTCCCTGCTCAGCCGCACCGCGGGCCTTGCCGCCTGCCCGCCGGAGGAGGAGCCGGCGGCGCCGGGGGCGCCACCGGCTGCGGACGCCGCGGCCGAGGGCCGGCGGCGGCGTGCCGCGTCCCCGCCGCGCGCCAGCAGCTCGGGCCGCTGCCAGGGCGGTGAGGGCGCTTCGTGCAGCGGACAGCAGCAGCAGCAGCAGGCCGCCGCCGGCCGGGGCTCGCGGGCAGCGGTGCCTCTGCAGGTGCGCCGAGGGGCCGGTGGGCCGTGGCAGGGCAGCACCTTGACGCGGCCGGCTGCTCTCCAAGCTCCTGGCCGCAACGAACGATGCGATCGTCGCCGGGGGCTGCAGGTGGCCCGGTTTGCCCAGTCCCAAACACCACGCGTGTCTATGCGATGACGGAGGGCTCAGTGCAGACCGCGCCTGCTGTCTGCATATGGTCTCCAGCCCCGCTGCGCTGGTCCCATCTCATAGCGGTGGCTCCCGTACCCCATGCCCTGCCTCCCCCTGTCACCGCCCCCGTGCCTCATGCCTAACCGCTCCTCCCCCTCTGCGCTCCTCCCTGCCTCACCGCCTGCCCGCCCCAGACGCTGGCCATCGTGGCTGGCGACTTCAACTCGACCGCCGGCAGCCCGCTGTACCAGTACGTGGCGCGGGGCTCGCTGGACCTGGCCGCCACCAGCAGGAAGAAGCTCAGCGGTGAGGGCGGGGCCGGCAGGGCGCTGTTGGGGCATGGGGAGTCGTGGCGCGGCGCTTGGATGCGCATGTGAAGGAGGCACGCGGCGAGCGGAGAGGGGCTTGGGGGGGCTGCAGTCGGCATGGGGGCGTGGCGCGACAGGGCAGGGGGGTGCGGCGCTGGCCAGCGCGATGGGGCGGCGATAGGGGACGGGGCAGCGGCAGCAGGCAGCACAGCGCGAGGTGGCGCTCGCTCCCATGGCGCCTGAGTCGCTGACGCCCTCCCGTGCCGCCCTGTGTACGGCGCGCCCGTCGTGTCGCCGCACAGGCCAGCTCCACGGCGTGTGCCACACGCAGTACAAACCCATCGCCGAGGTCAAGCAGCTGCACGCGCAGCTGGCGTCGGCCGGCGGCGCCGCAGCTGCGGCAGCGGCCGACAGCTCAGCCGTCGCCGCCGCCGTCGTGACAGCCTCGGGGGCGTCGCCGCCGGCCACGCCGCCGGCTACACCCCTCGTCGGCGTCGCCGAGGCGCAGACCGCCGCTGCCGCGATGACGGCGGCGGCGACCGCAGCGACTGCGGCCGCAGCGACGGAGGTCGCCGCCGCAGCGGCGGCGGCGCCGTCCACGGCGGCAAAGGCCGGCGCCGCCGGCTGCAGCGCCTCACGGGCGCTGGACTCGCTCGTACAGCGGTACAGCACCGACCGCTGGTCCGACAGGGAGCTGCGCGCCGCCATGGGCGAGCAATACTACCTGTCCCGCAACGGCGGCTGCTCGGCAGACGCGGCGGCGCGGCACGTACGGCACAGCGTGTGCGGCGGGGAGCCGTCGGCGGCGTCGGGCCGGACCTTTGGCCGCCAGCACTCGGTGCCCGCCAGCCGAGCCGCCGCCTCCTCCTCCGACGGCGCCGCCGCGTCGGGGTCGGCGTGCAGCAGCAACCGGACCTCGGCCGAGTGGCCGCCGTCCGACTCGATGATCGTGCGCCACCCGCTGCAGCTCAAGAGCAGCTACGCGGAGGTCGCGCGCGCAGAGCCGGCGTTCACCTCGATCCACAACGGATTCATGGGCACCGTGGACTTCGTGTGGTACACCTCGGACTCCATCCCGGCCGAGTCCGGAGCCGGGTCCGCCGCTGGTCCTGGCGACGACCACGGCCCCTGGCCACAGGCCGCCGAGCCCGCAGGCGACGCGCAGCGCTGCGCCAGCTGCTCGGACGCGGATGCCGACGCCGCTGCGGCGGCGCCGCGGTTCCGCCTCGTCCCCGTGGCCGTGCTGCAGCCGCCGGACCTGGACCGCCTGCCGCACGGCCTGCCCGCGCCGGGCTGGGGCAGTGACCACATATCGCTGCTCACGCAGTTTGAGCTGCGGCCGGTGCGGCCATGAGCAGCCGGGTGGCAAGGTTGGAGCGCGGCGACGCGGCTCAAGGCGCGCCGTGTGGGACTGGCGGGGGCCCCGCGGACGAGCATGGGCGTGGTGTGTGCACGGCACGGCGCCTGACAGGGTGGCATGGCGGCACGGCCGGATGGAGGGCCTGCGGGTGCAGGGGAGGCGGGGCTCCATGCGCGGTCCGCGGGGTGGCGTCGGCCCGCAGCCCGGCGTGGCGTGGGCTCGATACCGCCGGGCGGCGCGTTTCATGGCGGCCCGGGTGGCTTGTGGCGTTATTGGGCTTTGGCGGCGGCGCATCACGGCGCCGCGCGTAGCTGGTTGCGTGTTGTGTGATATGAAGAGATGCACGAGGGAAGCAATGAGGTGCGCCATTCTGCGCCGACCAAGCAAGCAGCAGGGGTGGGGGCGTGCGGGTGCTTGCCAGCGAGGGGGCCCAGTGCCCGCCAGGAGGGCGCCCGTCTGCTGCCCACGGAGTGTTGCGTTGCCCAGTAGCCAGAGAGGTGTGGGAGCGTGCGGGCATTGCGCCCCGGCTGCAGCTTTACCTGACGCGTTGATTGTGTATGCGCCGCAGTCGTCTGGCCGAGCGGCGGCTTAGTGCGGTTGCGGCCAGGCGAGGGGTCTCCGGCTTATGGGTCCCGAGTAGAGGTGTGCAGGCATGGTGCTTGCAGCACGTGTGGCCTTGGCGGTTGAGTGAGGAGAAGGAGGATGCTATGATTGGAGGAAGAACCTTGCGAAGGGCGAGCGCGAGTGACCGCGGCGTGTTTGGAAGTGGCGCGTATTAATTGCCGTGGTGTGGGCGCTGTTGCCGAGAGCTGAGCGCGACCCTTGCGCATTGGAACGCTGAGCGCGTGTGCAGTGGAGGGCTGGAGTACCGGTATGCATGTACGGCACGTACGTACAGCGACCGTGGGTGTTGCCTGGACCGGGCCCGGACCGGTCAACATTAGTGCGGCGCATTTCAATGCAACCGGCATCATCTGCCAGATTGCTGTTGGCGCGGACAAGGTGGCCCGATCCGGAATGGGCGTAGCCCCCGCTTGGTCCCTTATCTAGGGCTGCCGGCCGCCCCCACCGATTGGGCTACTTCAGTGCAAGACGTTCTAACGCAGGCAACAACCACCCTATCGACTCGCCATACGTCGAATAGTGCTAGCACTCGTCGGGGACGCGACCCCTGGTCCCTTCCCCCGGACACGGCTGGGGAACTCCTGAATGCAGAGAAACGGCGGCCCCCCCCCC
>BDDC01000548.1:29317-55314 GCA_001662425.1 Chlamydomonas sphaeroides
GTCCAGCCAGCCAGGCAGGGCCTGCGCTCGCTGCCAACTCAGGCCCCAACACCGCTACGCTTCAGCTTGGCGCCGCTAGCTGAGGCTGATATCGGCCGTTTGCCGCGGCCCGCCCCCGCCCCCGCTGCCGGTTGGCCCCGGCCCGGAGGTGCCGGCGGCGGCGGCGGCGGCAGCGGGCCTGCCCCGGCCCCCGCCGTCAGAGCTCGGGCGGCTGCGCTTGCCGCGGCCGCGGCCCCCTCCGCCCAGGCGGGGGCCTCCTGCCTCCGCCTGCCTCAGCCGCTGCGCGGCGGGTGGGTACGCCCAAAAGCATTCGGTCGCTGATGCGACTGGCGATGGCCTTTGCAAGGGTGATCTAGGCAGCACTCCCTCTAGTCCTCTGCAATGCCCACAGGTATGACAGCAACGCTCGACTAGCAGCAGTTCCCACGTGCGTAACGCGAGCCACTCGTGTACGGACAGCGACGCGGCAAGGGAGTTTTTCAGGGACACAGAGTTTGCAAGGAGCGATGCCTAGATGTGCAACATCTTGCTTGCGACACTTATTGCAAAGCGCACTGGGCATGAACTCACTTGGCGGTTGGCGTGAGAAACCTGTCCGGTGTTGCGACTGCTTTGCATGAAGGATCCATGCTTCATTTTGTCATCCCTCGTCTTGCAACAACATCCGCAGATACGTTGATGCTGAGGAAAAGTCGATCAGCGCCCCTTCGTGCACGTGGGAACTCAAGCTGAACAGGCCCGTCCTGTCTGCACTTGGCGCCTTTTGAGGCGCTGGCAGCATGGCATCATTGAGCATCGTCGCACCCTCCCGATATTATCGCTTTCGTGCGGAGCGGTCACCAGGACGAGGGCGATGAATGCCAGTCGAGGCCGTTCACAGCCTATCTAGCACCTGCTTGAGCTATGCCCATCGTGCCTCTGCACGCAGGCCGGCACCATGACATGAGGCGACGAGCGCGACAGCTCGAGCCGCACTGGCGATGCCGCAGGCAGGCAACGCTCCAGCTACGGGCGCAGCGCCACAGCTCCACGCCGCTACCCGCCGGACCCCGCCCACCTGCGACAGCTCACTGGGCGCCAGCCCGACGCATCGTCGCAGCCCGGCGCCGCCACGGCTGCAAGCTCCCTTGATCCCCCCGCGCCGCCCCCACTGCGCCGCAGCGCGACCAGCGCCCGGATGCAAAATGCGGCCGCCCAGCTCCTGCGCAGCATCACCAGCCGCCGCAGCGCCTGCGCCGACGAGCCGGCCCGCCCCTCCCGGTACGACGTCGACGGCATGTTGGTGGCTCCCGCCGAGGCGCTGCAGCCCGCTCTCAGCGCCCGACACAGCGCCGCGCCGGCACCTGGCTCCCAAGATGCGCCACCGCGGCGCAGTCGTACCGGCTGGACCACCGCCCGCGCCGCCGTGCGCGTCGCCGGAGCCGTCAGCCGGCTGCAAGGCGCGCGCGCCGCCGCGTCTGCGGCGTCTGCGGCCAGCCTGCAGGAGGTCAACGCAAAGTGTGCGATGGCGGCGCCAGCACGCTGGAGGCCGTCGCTGACGGCCAGGCAGGCACTATCGCCATCGACGTGGCCAGCAATCTGGATCCGCCAAAGTTGGGGTCCACATCTTCCAGCGCTGACTCCGCCGGCGCAGCAGAGCCTTGCGACGGCGCCGCCAAGCCCGACCCCGCGGCCCCGCCGCCAGCCCCGCCACCCCTGACGCCGTCCGAGCGGGCCGCGGCCTACTTTGCCAAGTGGAGCAGTAGGTGTGGGCGACACGCTCATGCCATACGACAGCTCCGTCGACATCCTGTGGCCGTGGCTGGGCGCCTTCGTCAGCATCAGTGTGGTCGCCCTGCCCAACACCTACCTCTCGTGAGTGCCCGCATGGCTGTTGCCTAACCACAGCCTGTGGCGCTGACTCTGCTGGCCGCCAGCGTCCCAGCACCCGGCCCGGGGCAGCATGCGCGCGGCAGCATTCCGTCCTGCAGGCTAGCTGCGTGCTGCTGCCTCAAGTTCGCTTGACCTCTGCCCGCCGCCCCTCTGCTATTCTACGTGCCCCGTAACGGTGTCGCATGGCGCCGAGACGCAGCTGGCTGATCTGTGTGCTCTGCTGCCGTAAGTGTGCTCTTCGTGCTGCTGCTCGTGCCCCGCCGCCAGGCCCGAGGTGGAGCTGCCGCTGCTGATTGCGTCTTTTGGGGAGGAGGCGGTGCTGCTCTTCGCTGTGCCCGCCGCAAAGCTGGGCCAGTCGCGCAACGTGATCCGTGGGTGAGCACCTCTCACGTAGCGCCGACATTCTGAAGAGAAACGGCTTTTCGTTGCCAGGACAGAGTCGAGCCGTGCCATCGTCATACTGCCCCACGCAACTTGACTCCAGTAACTGATCCCACCTGCGGCGTACATCCCTCCCTGCGTGCTGCCTCCCTCCCGCAGGCGGCCAGGTGCTGAGCGCGGTCGTGGGCTGCGCCGTGCGCGCCGCCTTCACCACCGCCCCGGCCAAGCTGCTGTGGCTCAGCTCGGCGCTGGGCATGTCCCTGGCGCTGGCGGTCATGCAGCTCACACGAACCGTGCACCCGCCAGGTGGGAGGGAGAGCGGGGGAAGGAGGGGCGGGGAGGGGAGGGCGGGGCGGAAGGGGGAGCACGGGAGCAGGAGGACAGAGGAACAAGGTACCTCAGTGCGTCCGCTTGGCCGACATCCCGTGTCCCTGCCCACACTCTCGCAAACCGTCTCCCACACTGATCCAGGCGGCGCCTCCGCGCTCATCGCCGCCAGCGTGCCCGTGCTGGGCCCCTGGCACGGCTTCCGCTTCGTGCTGACGATGTTCTTCGGCAACCTGGCCATGCTGCATGGTGGCGCTGGTCATCAACAACTTGCCGCAGCGGAGGAGGTACCCCACATACTGGCTGGGCGCGTGAGCGAGCGAGCGAGCGAGCGAGGTGGAAGGGGAGGGAACAGGGAAGCGGAGGGCCGGCGGGGAAGGGAGGCAAGGGCGGGACGACAAGCGATTTCTGAGGGAGCGAGGGCAAGGAGGGGAGCGCCTGGAGTTGGATCCGGGGAGAAGAGAGACGCGAGGCAGCAGGTTGCCGGAGAGAACCCGGCTGACCCCCCGCGGGGCCTATTTGCAACCTGCTGCGCGCACGTATGCGTCCGAAGCTGTGTATCTAGTCCAGGGTGCGTGATGTTCTGCTGTACCAGTACCCGGTGTTTTGGGGTCAGCTAGCTACCATACTCTGATCGGCCACCCCCGAAGTATTGCTATACACGAGCTGCAGGTTTGGGAGAATGTAAGGGTCTGAGACTTGGCAAGGAGCGAGCGGCGAGCGAGGTTTGAGTCTTACAGCTGACTATGGGCGCCGGTCACGGCAATCGGACTAGGCCAACGTGGCTGGCGTGTAAGGATTGATTGAACTCAAGCGAAGCCAATGATTTGGGGGCGGGTACGGCGCGGTTGGGGCCGCCCATGGGCCTCCCGGCCCATTGTCTGTCCCTTATCGTCGCCTGGCCACAAGTTTCGCGCGTGTCCTCGTGTGTGCGACTCGTACGCATCAAAGCGATGATTGTCCGCCATGCTGATCATCGTCGCGTCGGCAGTTGGCGTACCTGAACTTTCGGCGTGCTCCCATAGCTCTTGCTCAAGCTGCTTGCAATACATTGGACTGCGGCGATCGACTGTACTGCAGCCAGGTGTAGCGAGCCTCAACGTCGCGACGGCAGCGAGCAGTCTGAACAGATACCTGGACACTTCGGCCTTGCAACAATCTAGCCCATTTGACGACGATCGGGTGCTTTTGCTGAGGACGACAACGTCCGAACAAGCACTGCTGCGCACGTGGGCGACCTCAACTCCAGGTCCGTCCTGCCTCCTCTCGGCACATGAATGCGCACCGGCTCGCAGCAAGCAGTGGCTCCGCACTTGGCTCACCCTTTTGCGAGCGAGGGCTAGTCCAAGTGCGCGCACGTGCCATTGTTGTCTCTTCATGCGGTTTCATGCAACCAAGCCGAACCTCTTTGCGCAGGCCGGCGCCATGACAGCAAGCGACGATGAGCGCAAGAGCTCGAACCGTGCTGACGGTCCGACAGGCAGGCCGCGCTCCAGCTACGGTCGCAGCGCCACAGCGCCACAGCGCTCCGTTGGCTTGCCGCAGCAAGCCCAGCCCGACGCATCGTCGCAGCCCGGCGCCGCCACGGCTGCAAGCTCCCTTCATTCCCCGGCGCCTCCCCCACTGCGCCGTAGCGCAACCAGCGCCCGGGCGCGGCACGAGGCCGCCCAGCTCCTGCGCAGCATCACCAGCCGCCGCAGTGCCGCCTCTGACGAGCCGCCGCGCCCCTCCCTGTACGACGTCGACGGCATGTTGGTGGCTCCCGTCGCGCCGCTGCCGCCCACTCTCAGCCCCCGACAGAGCGCCGCATCAGCCCTCGGACCCCGCCAGCACGACGCCGACGGCGGCCCGCTGCCGCGGACCAGCGCCGGCTGGACGACCGCCCGCGCCGCCGTACGCGCCGCCCGAGCCTTCGGCCGCCTGCGCGAGGCGCGAGCCGCTGCACTGGTGCCGGTGCCGGCCTCTGCTGGCGCCTACAGCCTGCAGCATGCCACGGTGTTCGACGGCGTTGGCGTCAGACAAGACATCACCGTGCACAACGATGCCATCGCCATCGACATGGCCCGCGATCTGGATCCACCAAAGCTGGGGTCCACATCTTCCAGCGGCGACACCACCGGCGCAGCAGAGCCCAGCGACGGCGCCGCCGCCAAGCCCGACCCCGCGGCCCCGCCGCCTGCCCCGCCGCACCTGACGCCGTCCGAGCGGGCCGCGGCTTACTTCGCCAAGTGGCGCGGGGTGGGCGACACGCTCATGCCGTACGACAGCTCCGTCGACATCCTGTGGTCATGGCTGGGCGCCTTCGTCAGCATCAGTGTGGTCGCCCTGCTCAACACCTACCTCTCGTGAGTGTGTTGCCGGGGCTGCCGGACTGCCTGAGAACAGCCGCGCGCAGCGGGGGTCGGGGGCATATGGGTCGGCCCTCGCCAGGCTAGTGGGAAGCCCGGCTTGGCGCCGAGGTCCTCTCGCTCGTGTGGTCGTGAGCGTGTTGCCGGCGCTGCGTACGTGGCATGCAGGTCGCGGCAGCCAGCGACCCTGGCGTGAAATAGAAATAGAAATAGATGTACGGCGAGCTTGACTCGCCGCGATTTAAGGAGGCAGGGCGATCAGGAGGCCGAAGCCCCCTACGCGCCCTGTCCCCTGGCTCTGCTGGCGTGACCCTTCGGGGCGCCGGGGCCTAGGCGCCCGGCGTTGGCCTCTGCGCCCGGCCTAGCTAGACACCCAAGTCGGGGCCCCGGCCTTCTTGCTGTGCAATGTGCTTTTGGCAGCCACGCTCTGCGCCTACTACCCCGAGTCGCCCGGGTCCAGATTGCGAGCGCGCGACGAAGCCCAGCTGGCCTGCAAGTGCTGTGCTGTTCGTGCTGCTGCTCGTGCACCGCCGCCAGGCCCGAGGTGGAGCTGCCGCTGCTGATTGCGTCTTTTGGGGCGACGGCGGTGCTGCTCTTCGCTGTGCCCGCCGCAAAGCTGGGCCAGCCGCGCAACATGATAGGTGAGAGGGCGGAACTGCAGCGCCGTGTCGTCCCGTCACAACACCCAATGACATGACCCGGGACTACCGATAGCAGTGCTTCACCGCTTGACCATCAAGGGAGCTTAGGCCAGCAGCTTTAGCTAAGGCCCGCCGCGCGCGCCCCTCCCTGCTGCCTCCCTCTTTCTCCCAGGCGGCCAGGTGCTGAGCGCGGTCGTGGGCTGCGCCGTGCGCGCCGCCTTCACCACCGCCCCGGCCAAGCTGCTGTGGCTCAGCTCGGCGCTGGGCATGTCCCTGGCGCTGGCGGTCATGCAGCTCACACGAACCGTGCACCCGCCAGGTGGGAGGGAGAGCGGGGGGAGGAGGGGACGGAGGGAGGCGGACAGGAGCAATAGCGTGCCCCCAACTCGCAGCCCAGCCCTCGTCATGTTGACTGTCCCCGGGTCTGCATTATGCCGCTCTGTCCATCGTACCGCCCATCCATCGTTCTGCCCATCGTACCGTCCAGGCGGCGCATCTGCGCTCATCGCTGCCAGCGTGCCCGTGCTGGGCCCCTGGCACGGCTTCCGCTTCGTGCTGACGGTATTCTTCGGCAGCTTGGCCATGCTGGCGGTGGCGCTGGTCATCAACAACCTGCCGCAGCGGAGGAGGTACCCCACCTACTGGATGGGCGCGTGAGCGAGCGAGGAGGGATGGAGGCGGGCGGGAGGGAGGGATGGAGGCGGGAGGGATGGAAGTGGGTAGAGCGAGTGAGAGACGGGAGGGGCCGCTGGAGGTGGACAGGATGGTCGGGACGACGGAGGCGCAGGTCTTGCTCCAATCGATGCGCTGGGGGGTGGGGTGCATGGGGGGGTGCTCGCTGCCCAGGCGCCGCGGTGTGCTCGCTGATGGCTGGCGTGCCTGCTTATTACTTTGTGCTGCTTTAACCACATTGTTGCGCGTGTGCATATTTATGACTGGGCGATTATTCACTGTACATTATTGACCTGATACTCCAGCCGCGCACCCCCTAACGACCGCTAGGCGATCCTGTTGTGCGCACTACCAGAGGTTCGCGCTGGTGTAACTGTAAGCCTCGGCCCCTCACCCAAGACCCACGGCACGTACCGCCCGCGGCATCGCCAGCGCACGCGGTACCAATGCCCTGCGCACCGGTCTTGCCAACGCACCCGCTTGCCTCCACCCAGCTGTCTCGCCAGCCCGCAAACTCCCGCGCAACCCATTCATCTGTCCGCTGCCATGCAGCCAAGCATCCTGCAAGCCAAGCAACTTCGTTGCCGAGCCGTAAACACTGCAATACGTATGCTGCCCAGCATCCAACGCCACCACCATCAGCCACTGCCACAGAAGCATGTCACAGCTACCGCCACGTCAACATGTGTCCCCAACCCCACAACTCTGGATCCATTACCCATCACCACTCAAGTTTGGCACCCGGCCGCTTGCTCCCACACGCAGCTCCAGCAAGCGGCGTTCTACCACTCTGCACCTGTCCGTGGCGCCGCCTAGACCAGAAGGTCCTGGCCTAGACCTTGGCGCGCTTCACCAGCTGCACATGCAGGCGTGCCAGGAGCTTGGGCCGCACCTCCGCCAGCCCCTCCACCGCGCCCTCGGGCACTTCGTTGGCATGCTGCGGGTACGCTGCCAGCAGCGCTTCCAGTACGGAGCTGTAGCCTCGCTGATCCGCCCACGCCATGTCCTGCAGGATGGTCGCCGGGCCCGTGCTGACCGTGAGGCGCTGCTGCAGGGACGCCAGGGCGTGTGGCAGGGCCAGGCGGTCCGCCAGCTCGGCGGCGGAGCAGAGCAGCTGCCGCGAGCAGGCGTCCAGCACGCCGCCGTAGATGTAGCGCAGCAGCAGCGCCAGCGCGTCCGGGTCCGCGTCGGGCAGGGCCGCCTCCGTGGTCGCACTGTCCGCCAGGCCGCTGCCGAAGAGCGTCTTGAAGTAGGGGCAGCGCGCGGCTAGGATGGCGCGGTGGCAGGGGAAGGAGCGGCCGCCGGCGACCAGCGTGACGTCGGCCGTGCCGCCGGGCTGCCGTAGCAGCGAGAGGAGGTCCTCCACGACGTCCCGCTTCTTGTGCTTGAGCGGGCGGCACCACACGTCGCTGACCGCGAGCCGCAGCACCAGCGCGCCGGCCCGGTCCAGGAAGCCCGTTGCGGCGGATGCGCGCACGTGCGACTGCAGCTGGATGAAGCTGTAGCTGGGCTGCTCGGCGTCGAAGGTGTGGCAGACAGCTGCGGTTGCGGGGCATCGCATGTCAGACTTGGGGACTTGGCGATGCCGAAGCCGGGCATGGTTGCATGAGACATGGCGCCGAGCAAGGGACGACACGCACGCGCACCCTCGATGAAGTGCTCAGTCGGCTCGTTGTGGTTGACGACCCGCACGTGGAACTGCGCCTTGACCGCCTCGTGCCAACATGCGAGGTCCACGATCTCCAGCATCACGGAAAGGCGGTTGTCGGGGCTGGCATCGACCGAGCTGCTGTGGGTGGCAGTGTAGCCGCCTGTGCGGCCGAGGGCAAGTCGGTTAGATGCCGCCGTTCCCTCCATCATGCTGGGTTCGTGCCGACGCACCAGGTGATCCCGCCGATGTCGAATACCTCTGACGACTGCTTCTCGCGCAGCTGGGTGAGTTTGGGAATCGCCCACTGCGGCGGGAGCGCAGCGGAAGCGTTACCATCGCCCATCGCGGCCAAGAGCGGCAGATCAAATCACCTCGTAGACTCCAAGTGGAGGGACTGACTTTGAAGCCTGCGCCGGCGTCTGAACCGGCACGTTCACTAACGGCTGCCAAGGCTGAAACGGAACTCGCGGAATCAAGGAACTGATCCCCGCCATCGTATAACAGCATATATAGCATACGCGGTTTGGCTTGTGGTTGAGACAAGGCTGCTTGGTTCTGCTCGAACCATAATCGCCCAGCACGCTTAGCACGGCAGGCACGCTCAAACCCGCCTGGACCCCCGACCTCACCGCCGCGACGACGGCGCGCGGCCTGGAACAGGGGCAGCTGGGACAACCCAGCTATAGAGCTCACCAGTGGAAGTCGTCACACACTCTGCGCACCAGCCTGCCAGACCCTGCACTCTCACAATGTGCAGTGCTGTCCGCTGCCGGCCAGGAGGCCGCAGGAGGCCCTCCTGGAGCCCAGCCTGTGGGAGACTAGCCCATAAGAACTTGAGCGAGCGAGGGTGATCAGGAGCAGGATGGGCCAGCCTGCCGATCGCTGCCTGCGCACGCAGGACGCAGCCCCATGCAACCAGCCGCCACTGCAGCCAGCCCTGCAAGCACCAGGTGTTCTCACCGTTGGCCCAGCTGCCAGCAAGCTGAGTTCCCCTCGACCTGAGAGCGCATCTCGGGATTGTACGGCATTTTTCGCAGATGTGTCGGGCAACGCCCGTCCCGCCGGCCGTCGGCGGTTGCCGAGGGCCGACTACGCATACGCTGGGTGCCCCTGTTTCCAGGGGCAGGGAATGGTTGTCTCTTGCATGATGACGCCTTACGGCACCCCAGACCCCAGCAATCTTCTGCTTCTTTCCTCAGCTAGCGGTCCAAGACCCTGGTACTCCGCCGCGGCCCCACAACTTTTGCACGCCTCCAGCTGTGCCCCCAGCAATGGTTTCACAACCGTCAAAGCGTTCGATGGCTGGCCTCTTCCCAAAGGTCTGCAACAGGACCCATCGATCCGGGCGCCTTGACCGCTTGATGAAGCCCGCCACGTCCCCCGGGGCGTCAAAGCTTGCGCTTCAAGACGACGCACCGAACAGCACCAATGGACCCGCACGTGACGCATGCGCCACCGTCAGGCGCTGCTTAGTTGAGCGGCAACTCTGCAACCCCCTCCATTATCTACGTGTGACGCCATCTCCGCCTTAACCCCACCTGAGCCGCCGCCCAGGCCCCTTTCAGGTGCTGCTCGTCCACATGAGGAGGCCCGCCTCGTCCAGTCACTACCGTACGTACGTAGCTTCCCCGTGTGTGTGCAGCCGCGCAAGCAAGCCCGGCAGCCTGGCCACCGCTGGGTGTTCCCACAGCGTCCCTACGCACCCGTCACCAACAGGAGGTCACCTCCTGGTCACCAGCGGCTCAGCACGCGCCGGCAAACTTAAGTTCAGCTGCCCAGCCGTGCCCAGCTGGCTTCGCAACCTAGATACAAGCCTAAACTCAAGAGACTCGGCGCAACGGCGCTGCCTCGGCGTCCCCAGCACCTTGGTTGCTTGCCACCACCCACACCGCCGCCGCCGCCGCCGCCGCGGCTGGCACTGGCCCCGGCCTCCCCCGGCCCTGCGGCTGGCGCTGGCAGCGACAGGCTGCCGCAAGGGGTCCCCACGGAGTTTCGTAGTGCCGTAGGATTGAGAAATGCCACCACCCCGTCCGGCCAGCGGCCCTTGCCCCACCCGTCAACCCGGTTGCCACCGCCGCACCCCCACCCGCGGCCCCGGCCGGGGCCCGGCCCAGCAGCACCGCGCGCGCCGCCGCCAGCGAGGCCACTGCCTGCAGCCGCCGCTGCCGATGTATAGCACCGTACAGCGGCCAGCTCTCGTGGCCGGCGTGGACCACCATGAGCTGGTGGGCGGGGTCGGGGAGCTGAGTGGCGGGCCGGGGCGCGCCCAGGCTTTCGCCGACACGCCAGTAGTTGCCGCCGCCGTACAGCAGGGCCACGTGGCGCAGCTCGTTGGGGGCCAGCAGGCGCAGGACAGGGCTGTCCTAAGTGGGCGAGGCAAAGGAGTGGGAAAAGAAGGGGATGTAGGGCCTAGGGCAGGAGCTGGCACAAGTCCAGACGGGCAGGGGGCGGCGGGCTGGGGGCGCCTGTGAGAAGGGGCCCATCCCCCAAGCAGGGAAAGATGGGGAGGGGTGAGGCAGCTAGAGTGGAGAGGCAAGCAGCCGCACGGGATAAGCACGGGATCGAAGGGAGCGGTGGCCCCACCGCCCCCGTCCGTCACCCCTCCCACGGCCCCTGCTCCCCCACCCCATCCCCACCTAAACAGGCTCCCCAGGCTAGCGTGCACCCGGCGGTGCCACACGTCCCCGGGCGCCTCCCACGCCGCCCAGCCCGCCATGCCCTCGCTGCCACCGTACATCACGGCCTGCGGCGAGGGTGCCGGAGTACAGGGCGGGCCGGGGGAGGGGTAGGGCAGGAGCCGTTATGCGCCGGGGTCACGCGCGGCGGTGGCGCAAGGACGGGGGCCTCGGCGGGTTGCGGGTTGCGGTGCTCCCCAACAGGTCGCACCTGCAGAGCGGGGCTGTAGACTAGGCTCCACAGGCAGCAGACGTCGGAGCCTGGGGTGAGTGGTAGGGGGGCAGGGGAAAGGGGAGGGGCGGTGTGTGTTCCAGTGTTAGGTAGAACAGAACCCCACACCGCCGCGCCGCTGCCGCCGCTCCCCGGCCGCCGCCCGGGCCTCCCAAACCTCGTTCCACGCAAGGGCTCCCATCGCCACGCTTCCCCCTCCTCCCACCCTCCCCTTACCCCTCCTTACCCCCCTTCCTCAACTCCCTCGCCCTACCCCTGCCCAGTAGTAGAGCCCCGCTGGCGTCCTCCTCACTCGCCTCTGCCGCGCCGCCGTAAGCAGCTGTCCCCAGGGAGAGGGAGGGGCGAGGGGGAACAGGGAGGGGGAGAGAGGGGCGTGTGGGTGTCGGCCGTGCGCAACCCCTCCATCTACACACCCGCACGCCCCTCATACACCTGCCGCTGCGCGCCGTTGTCGTGCGCCATGGCCAGGCCACCCGAGTGACACGAACCCAAGGCCCTAATCCCCCTTCCCTCACCCCGCCCCCACACTTGCCGCAGCGCCCCATCGTCGTGCGGCGCCATGGCCAGGCCGCCCGGCAGCTGGCCCCAGGCGGCGTCGTGGCAGTAGGGGCGGTGCGTGACGCGGTCCATGACGGACCGGGAGGTGTCGCCTGGGGGGCTGGGGAAAGGGGGAAGGGAGAGGGAAAGGGAGGGACAGGGCGGCGGGCGGCGGTGTCATGAAATTATCGATCTGATGTAACAGATTTACTGAAGGCGGCCGCACCTGGCCACGCCATGCGCTTTGCCGTACTTGGCCTGCTAGATGGCGGCGACTAGGCTCACCTGGGGGTGGGGCATGCTATGGTTAGGAAGATATCGATATGGCAAGGAGAGTATGGGTAGGAGGACCCCGAGGATAAGCGAATGAGAGCGGCAAGACAGGCGGCTGAAGGTGGAGGGGTCGGGGCGAAGGAAGGGTGGCTGCAGCAGCTGGGTTGGGCAGCTGGCCGGCGCACGGCTCGACGCAGCCCCTGCTTCCGCGGTGCCAACATCACGACCGGGGGCACCCCAGCGGGCCGTTGTATGACAAGCTGTGATATGATTGAGCGTGGCACGCTGAGTGTGACTATCAGCACGGCGCATTCCACGCTGCCCCCTTTCCCCTCGACTGCCCCCAATCGCACCTGCGCCACCTTCGCCCGGCCAAGGGGTTGCGCGCTGGCGAGCTGCTGGCGCGCGGTGCGGGTGGTGGGGGAGGAGGAAGGAGAAGGTGGCTGCCGCTGCGGCTTCGATGAACGAATACGGGACGGGATTACACTGCGCACTGCTTGATGATGGCGTTTACGTCGGGCAGGGGAACCAACGGCCGCTCCTGAAGCGTCAGCGGCTCGAGGAAGCTGAGCAGCTGCTGAACGTGCCACGCCCGGGAGTCGGTCGCCCAGCCCAGCAGCTGCTGGGCCGTCGCAGACGCCCGCTCGGCCTCTGTCCCATGCGCCACGGGGAACCGCTGCTGCCGAAGAGGCTTGGCCGCCACGATGAGGTTGGCCACGCTAATTTGCCGTCGCGTCTCCACTCCACCAGCACATCCCACTTCTTGCGCGCCTCCTCGTCGCCATGGTTGCAGGCCATGGTCTTCTGAATGGCGCTCAGGTTCATAGGTGCGCTGGAGGGGCCAAAGACGAACTTGGACGCAATATCGTCCATCGTGTACGCTAGCTGGCCGAGGAGGACGTCCTGCCGGCCCAGCTGCTCCTGTGCGCGTTGGTTAGTTAACCACGCAACCTCCTTCTTCAACTGCGCGACCTCGGCTTTGAGCGCCTCGATGGTGACAGAAGACCCGCGCAGAGCCTTCGCTGCTGACGAAATGAAGTTCTGTTGAAACATAGCCTGGTCCAGCATCTCCTGCGCAACAACGCACGGAGCTCCACGACCATCTCATGGAGCCCAGGGTTTTGCTCCGCAGTTGACAGAAGCGCGGTGAGGTCGGTGACGACTTGCTGCGCACCCGACGCCAGGTCGGTGTCCACACCGCTGGCCGCGGCAGTCGGCGCCTCCGCGCCATGCTTCCAAGACATCGTGGCATCAGGTTTATACCATAGAGGACTATGCCCGCCGCATGCACCTGTAGCAATAGCTATGCAGTCAAAAGCTACGTAATTGGCGTCGCCGTTGTGCCTAGCTCCGCTGCCCGCTCACCCCTTGCCGTACAATGCACACATGTCACTTTCTGAGCGTGCTTCGTGTTGCAGAGAAACATGTGGATCGTCAGCGTGTTGGATGCATGGTGCTAGGCGGTGGCGGGGCTGGTGCTGGGGCAGGAGAGCTTTGACGCGCCGAAACTGGCGGCGGCAGCAGCGGACTGTCGAGCAGCGCCGCGGTCTCGCCGTCGCGGCCGCTGTCACAGGGCCCGTCTATTCAGGACCGAGCACTGCTAAGTGCTTGCGTCTTGCATTTTTTGTGGAATAAGAATGCATCGGGATACACCTGACTCTCCGATGTCAGGGCATAGGAAGGCGCAATCTGTAGTGGCAACCGCGGTAGCCTGGCCGCTGCGTCGCGCATCTCGAACCCCCTCCCCTTTGCACACCCCATCAGCCTACCCCCCTACCCTACAGCTACCCGGTTCAACCCCTTCCGTCAGCAATTTCACGTTCGTCAGCAAGACAGCAACCCCACGTTATCCACAGCTCTGACCTCCATTTTCGCGTTTCCAGCCCAGCGACTTTACCCGCCGACCCCGCGTTGCAGCTCGCGGCGTACGGCGCGCGCCCGCCTTTCTTTTTTCTTTGCCTCGTCCCTTGTGCTTTCTACTCCCACAGACGTCATCTCCACGCACTGCTGCTGGCGCGGGGATAGCTTAGACAACGCCGTCCCACCGGCATCCACCTGGCTGCAACTCGACCGCACATCCTGACCACCGCTGACCAAGTCGCTGCACGCCTCTGCACGCCAACCCCCAATTCACAGGTTCGCATCCCGTCGCGTTTGGGGTGGGCGGGACCGTTCCCTCGCGCCAGCAGCGAGATAGAAACCGTGCCTCCTGCCTCCTGCTGCCGGCCACCGCATCCATCAAATACAACTTAGCCCCTCGGCCACGCTCTGCACTTGCCGCACGCTTTGCCCCAGCCGGCCACGACAGCGTCGTCAGATTACAAGCGCGTCTTTGCCAAAGAAAGCCCCCAATCCTCTGGCTGCCAGACACGCTGCCAGATAGATCGCCCAACACTGTCTAGCCAAGCAAAGCCCGTGGCTACGTCGCCCCCAACTCCCACTGTGCTCCGTCCAGCGAATTGGTCTTCTCACCGCGCCATCGAGTAGGACCCCTTGCACGGCGCCAATTAGCCCTGCTGCTGGACATTCACGAAACCTGGCTCCACTCGGTCGCCTCGTGACTACCAAACGCCGTCAACACAACGTCTTGTACGCACAAGGCAAGGCTCAGGCCGCTACCTACCCGCGGCTAGGCCCCGTCGCGGTGCTCGCAACAGGGCGCCCTGCGTAGGGCCCTGACCGCAGATGCCGCAGGCCCTCGGCGGCGCCCCGCCGTGTGCTTGCTTGCCCATGTGTGCTGTGATGCGAGGAAATAGAAATAGAAATAGAAGTAGGGGTACAGCGGGCCGGGGAGCCGAGCCCCCTTCGCGCCCTGTCCCCCAGTGTGATGCCAGCCGAACTGAGGCCGTGCCCCCCTGCCACGCCCTCGCTCGTCCTCGCTCAGTGC
This sequence comes from Chlamydomonas sphaeroides, assembly GCA_001662425.1. Classification (NCBI taxonomy): domain Eukaryota; kingdom Viridiplantae; phylum Chlorophyta; class Chlorophyceae; order Chlamydomonadales; family Chlamydomonadaceae; genus Chlamydomonas; species Chlamydomonas sphaeroides. The sequence continues at coordinate 43,814 of BDDC01000548.1, forward strand.
CTGTCCGCGTGCTCGTACTCGACATACACGAACTGCCGCCGCAGCCGCCGCAGCGCCGCCGCCACGCCGCCGCACGCCGCCGCCGCCAGCGCCGCGGCCACGACGCCGGGGGCCGCCAGCGGCAGCCCTGCCGCCGCCTGCACCAGCAGCCACAGCGCCGCCAGCAGACCGGCGGCGGCCGCAGCGATCGTGGCGGCGTCGATGTTGCGAAGGGCCTGTGGTGTTGGGGCGCGATGAGTGCGGGCCGGTGGGAGGGGACCAAAACATGGTGCCCAGACTGGCCTCTGCCTCTCCCACCCGGCCTGGCTGGCCCTCAGTCGCAGGGCCACAAGGGCTCTCATGGACTGCCCCCGCCCCCACAACCTCCCACTCGCCTGCTGGCAGTGGCGGCAGTGCACCGTGTGCTGCGACCAGCGGTCCAGGGTCTCGCGCTTGGAGAGCTGCGGCCGTTGGTGCAAGCGGGCGCAGGGCGCAGGTCACGGAGAGGGAGCCGCCGTTCATGTACCGAGCCCTGTGCCCCGTGCGTGCCCTGCCTGCCAGCCCCATGCATGCCCGCTGATGACGGACACACCCCTCCGCAGCCGCCCCGCCCCAACCCCAACTTCATCACCTCCGGCGGCATGGCAGCTCCCCGCTCGCAGGTGGGCACGTCGCCGCCAAAGTCCTCCAGCCAGCGGCGGGTGGCCGTCACGGAGCCGTCGGCGGGGGCGGGCATGAAGTAGGCGCCGCGCCACTCGTTGCCGCGGGCCAGCAGCGCCCGCTCCTGGCAGGGGGAGCGAGGGAGGAGCGAGGGAGGAGCGAGGGAGGAGCGAGGGAGGAGCGAGGGAGGAGCAAGGGAGGAGCGAGGGAGAAGCGAGGGGCAGACGGCCGCGCGTGAAGGCGAAGTTAAGATGGGCCCGGGGGGCCGGGCCGCGCCCCACATCTGTGGCCGGAACCGCACCAGGGAACCCGCCTGAGGATGCCTGCGTGCTTCTCGTTGTTGCTTGTTGGTTGTTGGTTGTTAATTGTTGGGCGCCTGTGCTCGCAGCTGCCCGGACGGGCCGCGGGCACTGCGCGCCCCAGGCCCTTCCGCCGCGCTCCCCGTCCCAGCGGGCCAACCTGGCGGTGCAGCAGGTAGTTGTCGCCGTCGAACAGCTTGTTGCGCACGTAGCAGTGGTCTGGGTGGGGCGGTCGGGGCGGTGGGAGTTCGAGGGATGGACTCACGGCCGCGGTGCGGGGGGAGGCAAGTACGGGGGACGGCCGTGGCGGGGCCGGGGAGGCCGCGGGCGAGCGCTGCGTGGCGGCGGGCCAGCGAGCGGGCCTCCGCTCGCAGCCAAGCGCACAAGACCCTTGCTTGCTCTCTGCCGGTGGGTGCGGCCCCGGGCCGCTAGCGCAGCCACCCACACACCCACACACCCACACACCCAGCCAGGGCAGCGCGTTGCGCAGCCGGATGGACGCCAGCACGGGCCACGGCAGGCGCAGGTTGACGCGCGTGTCCTGCGGCGTACGGCATGATGTACGGCAAGGGTCCCGCAGAGCTTTTGTACGGTGCGTGCGGGCGGCGTGATCGAGTACGGCACCTTGGCACTCACGGTCACGAACACGTGGAAGATGCGGCACCAGCCGGGGCGGGTGGGCACGGCGTACACGTTGAGCAGCGCCGACGGCCCCAGGTCGTACCTGGGGGCGTGCGGGCGTGCGGGCGTGCGGGCGGGCGGGTAGGGGGGCGTGCAGGAGGGCGGGCACGCAGGCAGCAGGCAACCCGCGGGCTGGCCCCGCCCCGCGCACACCGACGCACGGGCGCCCTCGACACGAGGCGAGGCGAGGCTGCACCCCCCCCACACACACACACACACCTACCGCACTATCTCTTCACTTGATTGTCCGATGGCAGCAGCCGCAGCGGCCGCAGTCGCGCCCTGGGCCCTGTCAGGGCCGTCCCGGGCCCCTCGCCCTCACCTGACCCGGCAGGGCGCCTTGAAGCCCGCGGTGGAGGGGCCGTCGGTCGGCGTGTAGCGGTACGTGGCGGCGAAGCCGTCCATCGCCACCGGCTGCTGCAGGGCCAGCTGCGTGCCCTGCTCACGGGCACGGCTGCTCTGTGCGGTTGCCATCCATGCACGTGAGGAGGAGGTGGAGGAGGGGCGGGGCCGCGAGGTCGGTCAGGCGTCGGGTGGCCGTCGGCGGGGTGAAGGTGGCTTGCCGTTGGGGGCTCGTTTCGTGATCACCGCGCCCCGGACGGCCCCCCAGCCCGAGGTGCCCCCCATGGGCATGCAGCTACGAGGTGCCAGCATTGCTCACCGCAACGCCGTGATGCGCGAAGGGCACTGGCGCCGAGTGAGGGGGCGCGGCGCGGCGGGGTGGGAGGGATGGCAAGGGAACAAACAGGTCGGCGAGGGAAGGGCTCGGCGCAGGGGGGGCGGCGAGCGGGAGGCAGCGGGCGACAACCCCTGCCGTGCCCTGCCGTACCGTGGCTCGGATCGACCACGTTCTCCAGCGTCGTGTCGTACCTGTGTACGGCAGCATATGTGCAGCATGCCCAACAGGTTAATTCTATGTGCCAGCATCAGCCGAAAGGCAGCCGCGAGCCCTGCTCGCACAGGCGCACGGGTGCCGCACTGGCCCCACCACCGCCCGCCACTGCCACATGCCGTCCCCGCCCCCGGCCGCCCACCTCAGCGGCAGGTCCCGCACGAACCAGCTGTTGGCGGCCCACGCCCCGGGGGTTGGCCCCGCGGCGTCGCTGGCCAGGAGCTCGGGGATGGCGTTGGAGGGCGTGGGCCGCTGCCGCGACTGCAAGGAGGGGAACAGGCGATCACGAGGAGACAGCGCGGCGTAATAGACTGGAGGACATGGGGCATCCATCCGCCCCGAGCATACATAACCAGATGGACCAGGGCACGCCACCCAGCAGCCACCTCGCACCACCCCGCCCCGCTCCGCACCTCCTCCCAGGCCGCCGCGCCGCTGTCGGGCCGCACCCACAGCAGCCCGTGCAGCTCCTGGGGGCCAGGAAGGCGAAAGGCGTTGGGCGGGAAGGGTCGAGGCTGAGGTTGGTGTCGGCGGGCTGCATGGCGGCGTCCCCTCAGCCCTGTCATGTCGCATCCGCACGCACCAGCGTGGGGAAGGCCCGCACGCAGGCCCGGCGGCTGGCGCAGGCGGTGGCCTGCGCCTTGTTGTCGCCGCGCAGCTGCGGGATGTGGGTGCAGGCCCCGGAGCCGCTGAACTGCCAACCTGCGAGGCGAAACGGGCAGCGGCGGTGGGCGCGGCGAGGGCTTGGCCAGGTCCGCGAACAGGGTCACCAGGGCCACACCGGGCCTTCCTCCGGCCTCCCCTCCCTTCCGCCATTCACCGGCACCAGCCTAGTGGGCTTGAGTCAGCGCGCTCACCAACTCAACACCGCACACCCCGCCCTGCCCCACCGTGGTATGCGCACTGCAGGGTGCCGTCCTGCTCCACGCGGCCCTCCGACAGCGGGGCCAGCCTGCGGGGCAGGGCAGGGCGGGAGGGGACAGCAGGGCACAGCCCTTTCGTAAGCTCCCGACGCCTCTTTCGCTGACCGGGGCCGCAGGAGCCGCCCAAGGCCGCCCACCTGTGGGGGCAGGCGTCCTGCACGGCCCTCCACACTCCGCCCCCGTCCCTCCACAGCGCCAGGGGTGTGCCCAGCAGGTGGCAGGCGTGGGGCCGGGCCGGGTCCAGGTCGGACAGCAGCGCGACCGGGTAGTAGTGGGCGGCCCAGGGGAAGGCGGAGCGGGAGGCGGAGGGGGAGGGAGAAGGGACGGCGGAGGGGGAGGAGGAGGATGGGGAGGGGGAGGGCGCGGCGGTCGCCGCTGTGCTCACGGTTCCTGCGGCAGGTGGACGAGGGGGCATGGGCTGGACCTGGCTGGACACCCCAAGAGTGTGCGCAGGGTTCTCAGGAGCTTGCGTCGCCGTCGCTTACCATTGCCAGGCGGGGTGGCGGCAACAGCCGTGCCGTAACGCTGCAGGCCCGGCGGGGGTGGCACCGCGGCGTAGTCGCCACGGGGGCGCAGCGACAGAGGCCGGAGCGCGGCGCGACTGGAGGCCGACCTGAGGGGAAGCGGCGCGAGCGGACGGTCGTCGCTGGACAAGGCGCGCCAGCGTTGCTCAGGCGTGGCGCTGGAAAGGTTTGCAGCGGTAATTTTTGTACGCGAAGCCCGGCCAGCCGTTCTCGACTTGCCTGCCGGCGTCGCGACAAACCCTAGCGTGGGCGTTGTGCAGTAGCGCCATGTCGCTGCTGGCATCAACACAAGGCCGCGTGTTATTGCGTAATGGTGGTGGTATAGGTGCTTGCGCGCTTGGCTTCCCTGGCCAACGCGCCGTCGCGCCTGCTGCGGTTGGGACTACTTTGATTAAGCGAACGGTCGACGATGGCAGGCAGACCCCTGCGCGCGCTGGCACTGCTTGTCTCGCACAAGCTCGCACTTTCTTGTAATGCGGTCGGCTACCGCGAGTCGCGGATGCGCGAGTCGATGCGCGGGACGCGTTACCCTTCGAGAGCGCCGGCCGAACTAGCTACACTACCGCTGGTGTCGCCGCCACATAGCACATGACACAATGTCGAGTTCTAAGTGGGGTAGAAGGGTAATTGGCGCGCAGCGGGTGAGCCGGCAAAAAACGCAGCAAGGCGGGGCAAGGCCCGTGCGCTGCCGGGAGGAGGCCCCCTGGGCCGCAGCCGGCCTCGGGCCGCTGGTCGCAGCGCACCGCGCCCCTGGTCCTGCTGCCGGCGGACGGTAGCGAGCCTGTGAAGCACCCCCGGGCGGCGCGTAACGCTTGCTTCCCGCCGGCCCGACTACCGGTACTCGGACCCACGCCCCTACACGGCTTACCCAGCGGCGATGCGACGCCTCCCCTGCTCGTGGCAGCAGCGTCCGCCTTGGCTTGCGTTGTCGGGTATGGTGTTGTGCGGGCGGGCGTCGGGCTGCGTGTGATGGTAGACCCTAGTCGCCACACGAACCGCTGCGAGCGGACACAGTGAGGCTAGTGCTGAGACCAGCTGCTGCGTTGGGCTTCTTTGGAGGGACCGACCAAGATACTGGAGCTGAGGTTTGAGAAACGGTGGTTGGCGCGCAGGAGGTGGCGGCGGCTGGCGGCCAGGGGACCTAGGCGTCCCAGGGGTCCGTGGGTCCGTGCGCTGGCTTCCTTGGTGCGGCCGGCTGGAACTCCGGTTGCGCGCGTTGGCGTGCAGCAACTTGCAGCTACGTTGGGTCGCATGTTGGTATGAAGGACGGGTTCTCACCCGGTCACGGACTTCGCAGCCGTTCCTAGCGGAGCGGTTGGTTTGTTCAGCTCGTCGGCAGCGCGAACGCTTTCAACGGAAGGGCTCGTATCAATTCCCCGCCTTACTGGAGCTGCCTGTAGCTTAACTTTCGCATCGTCAGCGTCTCACAACACTCGCCTAACGCTTGGCACCGCTTGGCAAGGGTGGCGACAGCACACGCGTCGTCACGCGCTAAAACCCACAGCAATATCGCAGCTCACAGACGCTGTACGTGACTTACTGAAAGGGTTCGGCGCTACCGGGGGCTCGGCGAACCTCGCGATGGCGCTTTGCGCTCGCCAAGCAGGGGTGCGGTCCGCCACAGCAAACAGGCGCGTTCGACATTATAATCATGCAAGAGTGCCCCTGCACGGCCGGGCATGGCATGCCGGCCCGTTCCTAACCCTTGTTGACACCCGCCCACAGCCGATCCGCCGCGCCACCGCCGTCCGCCTCCACTCGCCCTCGCCGGGCCCTCTCCAAGAGCCCGCCACCGCACCGCGCCTCCTACTCCTACGTGCCACGCTCCCTCCCCGATGCCGCTGCCCCCACCACCGTCACCACCGTCACCGCCGCCGCGCCGCCGCCGGCGCCGCCGCTGCGGCAGCTGCTGCTGCAGAGGTCGCCGCCGGAGCTCGCGGTCGGGCTGCGCGAGTCGCCCGGCTTCGCGGCGCTGGTCGACATCCAGCAGGAGGTGCTGTCACGGCTGGAGGTGGCCCTTGGCGCAGAGCCGGCGCAGACCAAGTACACGGTCGGTGCGCACAGGCGGCAGCGGCGGGGGGGCCCCCTGCTGCCTGGCGGGCTCAGGAGTGCCGCAGTGGGAGGCCACCTTGCCTTGCTTGATGGCGCGGGCGGCTGGCAACCGCCATCCATGCCCCATCCCATCCTATGTTCCCATCCCCATCCCGACGCCCTCCTATCTATACACCCCTGCTGTGGCGGCAGGACGGCGACGGCCTCTTCGCTATGCGCAGTGTGGAGCCGGGCCGCGCGGGCAGCGTGATCCGCACCTACCGCTGCCGCCCCGGGGTGAGCGCCGCAGCAGCAGCAAGTATGCGAGAGCCGTCCAAGGGCTGCAGGTCACGCAATCCGTTGTGACACGAGAGCAGCCACGAGACTCGCCCACACCGCGCCTGGCTGCACACCCGCCGTACGGCGCACACCGCGCCGCACGCAGCGCCCCTCACAACCGGGCAGGGTGGCGCAGCTGCTGAGCTGGGCTGACATGGCATGGCATGGCATGACACGATGGGGGCTGCCATGCCGTCCCATTGGGTGCACGTTTCATTGGCTGCGGTGCCGCACTGAAGTCCGCGGTTCACTCGTCGCGCCGAGTCCCTGCACGCGGCCTGGCCCCCCCACACACATGGCTTTGTCTTTCTATTATACTTATACTTAATTCTGAACACACACACGTCGCGCAGGGCCCCGGGCCGCCAGAGCTGCGCATGTACCAGAGCTTCGGCCACTTCCCCCTGCCCGACGGCTCGTCACAGGCGAGTGAAAGCGTGCGCGCGGCGCGTGTGTCGTGTCTAGGGTGGGGGGCACCTGCGGCCGCCAGGCAGGCAGCCCGGAGAGGCGCAGCCGGCCCCGCACCTCCGCTCCTCTGCCGCCTCCTCTGCCGCCTCCCTCCCGTTGGACTCCGCACCCAGCACCCGCGCCTTGGCTTCCACACAGCCTTCCTCCCCGCCCTCCCCCCGCCCCCCTCCCCGCGCCCTCCTCGCTCCCCGCGCCCTCCTCCCTCGCCTTCTTGCATCTCCCTCCGACCGCCCCTCCCCCCGGCTCTCCTTCCTCCTCCCTCCGACCCGCCCTACTCCTCCCTGCGACTGCCCCTCCCCTTCCCTTTCTTCCTCCCTCCTTCCCCCGCCAGGTGTACAGCCGCTCCAGCGCCAGCCCTCCCCCCGGCTGGCCCACTCCGCAGCTGGACCTGGAGCTGGGCGGCAGCCCCTCCGGGCCCCTCATCCTGTACCTCGGCCTCGCCCCGCGCGCGTCCCTCACCGCCGACCTGGACTACCTGCGGGTGGGAGGATGGGGACTGCGGCGGAGGGCGGGGCGGTAGCCACCCGGGCCGTGCTGCCTGCGGCCAAGCAGCGGCTGCTCCTGGGGCCGGCACGGCGCCCCTCCTGCCACGGCTGCCTCGCTCGCTCGCGGCGCACCGCACCCCTTGGGCCCGCTTGCTTGGTGCAATCTGCGCGAGCGCAGCGCATGCCATGCCATACACACACAGGCCGCCCGCAGCCCCGCTCTCGCCGCCGCACCACGCCTGCCCGACCCCTGCCCGCCCCGCTGCTCCCTGCTGCCCGACCCCTGCCGGCCCCGCGGCGCCTCGCAGCACTACTACACCAGCCCACCGCCCGCAGACGCCAGCCCCGCCGCCAGCCCCGCCGCCAGCCCCGCCGCCCCGCCGCCGCCGCTCAGCTTCCAGGCGCTGGAGGCGGAGGCGCGGCGGCAGCCCGGCTTCTCGCCCTTTGTGAGCCCTTCGCTGTGGGTGCGGGCCATGGCGGTGGGCGCTTTGTGCTTCACAGTAGACTGGGCGGGCGGCGCCGACGCGCGGGCCATGGGCTTGCTGCGCCGCTACGTCGACGGCGCCGTCGAGCTGTGGTTGGCGCACCTGCTGGCTGACGCGGCGGCGGCGGAAGGCTCCGCCGCGCCGCCGGGGCCGTTGGCGGGAGCGGCGGCGGCGGCGGGGCCGTCGACGCCATGGGAGGCGGGCTGGCGCGACCCCTGGGTGGCCGAGGGCTGGCGGCGGGCGGCGGTGGTGGCCCGGCGGCAGCACCGGCACGACCCCATGACGCCGCTGCTGTACCCCATCTACGGCGGAGAGCAGGTGGGGCCGGCTCGGTGGCGGGTGGGGAGGGGGGGCTGGGCCTGGGCGCAGCTCGAGCGATGGAGGATGGGGTCAGGCCCTGGCCCTGCGGGGTAGCATGCCCCCCAGCTCGCTGCACCCCGTCATGGTGGGGGTGTGGCTGGCGGTGGGTGCGGCGTCAGGCGGGAGCACGCTCGGGCTTCAGGCGGGGTGAGCCGGGCTGGGCACGGCGGGCCCGCGCTGCGCTAGGCAAAGTACGTCAGTGCCAGGCGTGCAGTAAGGGGCCCACGGCTGGCGCCCTCCCTGGCCCTGCCGGCAGGTGGACAAGTGCCTGGAGCTGCTGGCCGGGGAGTACTGATGAGGGGAGGCGGCGGCCGGCGCCCCGATGCATGTGCGGCGCCAGGGCGTCACGTCCAGCGCGGGTCCGGGTCCACGGTCCAGTGCTGCCGGCTGGCGCTCGCCGCATGCACGGAGCCACATGCGCTGTTAGGACCGGGCCGAGCGGTCCAGCGGGGGAGGGACCGAGGGGGCGGTGTACGGCATGCCGCTGGCCGCGCTGTACTGGGCCGGCTGCCGTACAGCCATGTGCAGTGCCGTACGCAGCTGGGCACCTCGGGCTGTATCTTCTTGTTGGTGCGCGTGGGCCGCGAAAGCGAGCTCCGGTACACAGGGGAACTGCGTTGCTGAAGTCAGCACTCCCGCCGTTTACCCGAGTGCGTTGCTGAAGTCAGCGCTTGTCTGGGCTTTGGACCTCGTTGGCATTCCTTTATGCCTGGTAGCGCCAGCGCTGGCGGGGTTGGCGGCCCGGCTGTTGTTGTCGTGAGAGCTTGCAGGGTTTCGTGGCGGTAGCGCCTGGGGCCATCCGTTTGTTTGTGAGCAGTGGACAAGCTCTCCCCGGGAATGGAGCTGTGATGAATTCCTGCCGCGATCGGTAGTGAAGGGAGGCGCCAGGGGTGCCAAGTGCTGCACCCCGGACGCCATTTCGTCCGTTCACGTCTGCCCTGACATGTTGTGTTAGGACGTGTTATGACTCCGTGCGGGGGTGACGCCGGTCCCGGACGCTGGTTCCGTGCCCATGGGGGCGGCCCAAGGGCGGGCGGGAAAGGGCAGCGGTTCGGCTTCCACGGTTGGACGACTCCTCGGCGACCCCAGTCAGGTATAACAGATAAAGGGCAGCAAGCATATTATGACACAATACAAACGCAGGCATTCGCTCGCTTCGACGTGCTCGTCTTAGGGTTCTTTCGTTCCCGCCATTCGCCTCACAAAGAGACCACCCGGGATTCGCGGTCATCCCAGCTTCCCAAGTGCAAAGTATATCAGTTTATATTACATTGAGAGAAAGCGCGTTGGTGTCAAGCTGCGTACCAACGCCAACTGGCCGTCCTTGTAGGCTCGCCTTTGGACTGCGCGTCAAGACGAGACTGCGCAAGGTGTAAACTACTGCTCTACCACCACTGAAACTCGCCGTCCGGTCCCCGAGTCGCCACATCCCAGCGACACATGGCCCTCCTTGCGTACCCCTGCCGGGGCCAACCGACGGCCCGTCGCGCCACGGCGAGGACTGCAGTGCCGCGCAAAGTCGCTGCCGCGCCGCTGCGGTCGCGATGCGGTTTCCGTCGCATGAAGATCACCATGTCGGCCCACGGCAACGGCTCAACTCCCAGTAGCAGCTATGACTTCGCCATTGTGGGCGGAGGCCCCGGCGGCCTGCTCGCAGCCAAGGCCCTGATGGCCGCTGTGCCGGGCGCCAGCGTCAAGGTGCGCGCTGCCTGGGGCGGGGTATCGAGCAGACGTTGGCGCCGCGCTCGACGCCACGTCGGTCGGGCTCCGCGAAACGCCCCTGCCACACCGCCCTTGCCGCCGCAGCAACCGCGACAGCTTGCTGTCACGCTCCCCGGCCCTGGCGCGTAGGCGCAGCAGCAGCAGCCTCCAGCAACGCCACAGCCCTACCCGGCGCCGCACTCCCTTGTCCTCCATCGCACGCCTCCTGCCTCACATGCACCCCGTTCCCTCCTCATCACTCGCACGCCTGCTCCCTCGCCCCCCCCCCCCGCCGCAGGTGTTTGAGACGGCTCCCAGCTACTGGCCGCAGGGCGCGGGCGTGCTGATCGACATCAACGGCTGGCGGGCGCTGCACGCGGTCGACGAGGCGCTGGCCGAGACGTGCGTTGCCGCGCGACGGGCGGCGCCTGGGTGGCGCCTCCACCTATGCCAGGGACGGCCGCGCCCGCCCAGGGGCCAGCCGGGCCGCTGCGCGTCCGACGCTAGGGGACAACTGGGCTACGCCCGGGGCGGGGCGAGCCGGATTGCGTCCGGCGGGATGCTGTTGCCGCCTGCATAACGCGGCACACAGCGCACGCGCACCGCGCGCTGGAGCCCCACCGCGCGCTGGAGCCCCACCGTCGCCACGCTTGCTTGATGGCGTGTCCCCACCCCCCGCCCGCCCGCCACCCCTGCCCTCCTGCCGCCGTGCCGCCGGCCCCCTCCCGCTCCCCACTCCCCTCCCCCCCCTTCCCCCCTCCCCTTTGTCCTCACCGCCCTCCCCCCAGCATGCGGGCGCGCGCCTTCACCTTTGGGGCCATCCACCAGTACGACGAGGCGGGGCGGCGGGTGGAGGTCAAGGAGTACAGGACGGGCTGGAGCCACGATGCCAACATGGCGGTGGGTGCGACGGCGCGCGATGATGGACCGCCAGGGAAGGGAGGAGAAGGCTGGCCGCCGCACACGGCACGAGCACGTGGGTGGGCGGGCGCGGGCATTGCCGCCCCAGTGGGCCCCAGCGGGCGCTGCAGGCGCGCTGCTGCCGCCAGCCACCGCACGTGCGCATCACGCCGTCCTCATGGCATCGCCCTCATGGCGCCGGCGCGGGTTGACGCCGCCCCTGCACCGCCTGTACCGCCTGTACCGCCTACATCGTCGCCCTCGCCAGGCGCACGGCCACACCCAGATGATGGTGGCCTGGTCCGACATACGGCAGACACTGTACGACAGCCTGCCGGACCCGGGTGCGCCGATGGTGGGCGGGCGGGAGGGGCCGTGGCGGCCCCGAGTGGGGCAGTGCGCGGGTGCGAGGGCCCACACACACCGCCCGTGTGCTCTGCCAGGCGAGTGCTGATGTGCTGTTGTGCTGCTGTGCTGCTGATGATTGCTACTGGGCTGCTCAATGGGTAGCTCACCCTCCCTGTACCGCCCACCCGCCGCTCCCGCAGGCATTGTGTCGTTCGGCTCGCGCGTGGTGGGGGTCAAGGCGGGCCAGCCGGGCGGGGAGCCGGCGATGCTCACCGTGCAGGTGAGGGGCGGGTGGGCATGGCCTCTTCGTCATCGGCTCCTCAGGGTCCCCGTCCTGCCCCCGCCCCCACCCCTGGCCGGCCGCAGGACGCTGCCAGCGGCGCCCAGCGGGAGGTGACTGCGGGGCTGGTGGTGGCGTCGGACGGG
>BDDC01000549.1:8462-22669 GCA_001662425.1 Chlamydomonas sphaeroides
GTCGCCGACGACACCTGCGCCTGACCTCGCCACTCAGCAACAGCACGTGCCGCTGGCTCACCCCGGTGCCTGTCCTTGCCGTACAGCACCCCGTCCGCCAGGAAGGTGAGCCCCCTGCTGCCCACCACGGGAGCCAGCGCGTCCGCCACCTCCTCCGCCGTCATGCCGCCCGCCGCGGCGGTGACCTCGGCGTAGCGGTTGGCTCGCTGCGGTTGACGTGTGTGAGGTGGGGTTAGGGGTCTCAGGGGTTGACAGGTGTTCAGGGGGTGACGCGTGGCGAGGGTGGCGGGGGTTTTGGCATTGACGAGGGTTCAGGCTGTGGGGGAGGCCGGCCTCGGACTGCACCAGGCTGTGGAGTCCGCGTGCAGCGACGGCATGGGCTGTCGAAAGCGCTGCGAGCTCGCCGCCAGGGCGCGTAGCCCTTCTTGGCCCCCACAGGCCGGCACCTGTGGCTACGGCCATGCCGCGTCGTCCCCTTGTCACGACATATTATGTAATTTGTAATATGTCGTGACACCCTCCGTGGCACTGGCATATGGCGCTGGCGTGCCTGTGCGCAACTGCGCTGTGACCGCACACCGCCACGCTACCGGGCACCCCACCCCTACCTGCAGCAGCAGCTCGCCCATCTCGGTGCGGTAAGCCACCACCTGCGGCCACGCGGCGCGGCGCTCTCTTGCAGTGCGGCCAGCTGTCCCAAACCCTAAATCCGTTCTCCGTCCCCGGTCCCCGGCCCGCTCCCCGCAACCACACGGCCGCACCTGCAGCTGGCCGCGCCCGCGTGTCCGCACACGCACACCCGCTGCGTGCCCTCCGCCAAACCCGTTTCCGCACCCTCTCTCCCCTTCCCGTCCCCTGGCCCCTGGCCCCGCACCTGCAGCTGGCCGCGGCCGCGCGGCCGCGTCGCGCGGCGGGCTGGCGCCGCCACGGCGCCGACCTGTGGCCGCCGCGGCTGCGAGCGGGGGCTTGTAGCGGCGCCGCGGGCGGCGCCCTGGGCGCGTGCTGGGAGCTGCATGGCGCCCCGCGGACGGCTGTCGCTGGTGCGAGGCTGAGGCGGGCGCGAGGGGCAACCTGGTTTTGGTCGGGGTTTGCTACCGTAGAAGGTTCCTGGGCTGTGTGCTCCTGGGCTCTATGCTGGGACACGTGGGTCGATGCGTGTCTCGTTAGTCTGCGAGCTCTGCATGGCGCTCGGCCGGGGCGCCGTGACGTCGGCGTCCAAGGTGGGGCAGCGAGCGGTCGCCGTTCGAAGCAGCAGCAGCAGCTGCTCGCTCGCAAGGCACTGCGGCCAGCAAGCTGGGCGAGGTGTCAGGCCCAACAGGCCCAACATGACGGGCGCTGCGCCGGTGGCCGCGAGGTGGGGGCTTTCGCGCGACCCCTGGGGTCGCCCAACGGTCCCGTGCAGGCGGGCGCTGGCTCGGTCCCGCTGTGGCCTTTGCGATATCTTTCCTGGCCTGCCCGCCCCACACCCGCGCCCTCAGTCCACAACCCGAGCGCGACCCGCTGCTCCCGTCCCCCCTGCACAGGCGCGATGACAACACGGTAGCTGGCACATCCTCCCGGCCTTCGTCTGGCTCCTACCGGCAGCGCATCCTTAGATGCCTCGCAGGTTGTGGGGTTCGTGGGAGGAATAGGGATACACACACGGAATTCGAGTGATGGACTGGAGTGGCAAAGGAAATGTTCGGGACGGAAGGATAGCGATTTGTCCTCGCTGGAGAGCTGGGGGCGGGCCGTCGGGCCGTGTTGAGGGCCGAGAGATGGCGTGTGGGATGCGCACGAGCCACGGAGTATCAGATGGCCCATGTGATTACGGTGAGCAGAGACTAGCCGCCCCTCCGGGCAGTGTTGCGCTGCGCGACATGTCGCGTCGCGATACAGATGCGAAGTCAGTTCCGCGTTGCGCTGAGCTTTGTGTAGGGATAGCTTTCGCTGACATGCTTTGGTGAAGCACTGGAACTATGAAAGAGGCAGGGTAACATTATGTGCACATGGGCACCCCGCCCGTCGCCGGGGGAAACTTAGGGATCGGCCGGGGATTGTCCCCTCACGTGGGGGTTTTGGCTGCATCGGCACGTCCGGCACAGAAGGGCTGCACCGTGCCCAACGCAAGCATAGCAGCTTAATTCCGTACACTGGAACACCACTCGACACAGCGCTCCTGCAAACACGCCCTGTCGCGCTGCCGGAACGACGCCTGACTCGGAATCTTTGTGGCGGCCTTTACGAAGCGATAGAACATGCCAGAGGTTAGCATTCGGCGGACTGATGCGAAAGCGTTCTTCGGTAAGCGGCATCGGTCCTTGGGGACCATGATGTCCTTGCGAGAGCACCTTGCGTTTCTAGCGAGACGCTTCAACAAATGTCTGAGTATATCTGCTACTGAACCTGGGCTTGCCCCGCAACGCAGCGAATGAACGCACGTTCCTTCACTGGATGAGCACATCGGTGACGATTGGCGGCATAGCGGCGGCCCTGTCAGGTGCGTAAGCCCCCAGACATGCCTGCTGAAACCTGCGTTACGGAGTCACGGACCCGCTTGCTGCTGTCCGCCACAGGCGTCGCGGGGCACGCCCACCGGCACTGGGGTGACGAGTACACGGAGCGTGCCATCATCGTCCGGGTCGTGTCACTCGTCATGCTCTTCATCTCCGTCGCCATTGCCGTCTGGGCGGGACTCAACTTCCAGAAGCGCGCCATCTTCCTTGAGTAAGCAGCTCGCACGGCGCCCTCGCGCCAGGGGGGCCTGCGTTACGCCTGCGCTGCCGCAGTGCCCCACAGCCAGCCGTACCGCAGCACCCATACAGCTCGGCCTATGTGCTCCCCCCTCTCTCACTCAGACGCATTTCACCTAGCAGAACACATTCATCACACGCTTTCCTGTGCCTTCCGTCCTGTCGCCCGTTTCCTCCACAGAGCCAAGGCCGACGGGCCGTACGACAGCCGCTTCCTGCCCGTGCTGCTGACGGTCTGCATGGTCCTGTCAATGTCGGTCGTCTTCGGCGGGGCCGTGTTCCGACTCACAAGCGCGTGAGCGCCGGCCAACTGCCGCGGCCTGGGTGCCGGTGTGGGCTAGGGTGTGAGGGGGCGTCTGGGTAGAGGCAGGCGGAGCGGACTGTTTTGATGTGGGTCACGGTCGTAGGGCTGCAACGGTCGGATTCTTCCTTATCTTCAGTGTTTGTTTTAGGATGGGTGAGCGCGCTGGGCCTGGTGACTTGGGCGACATGGGAGGCGACATTTCGTGTGCTGTCGGTGGTGAGGGGGCGGTGCGAGGGTAGGTACGGCGTACCTTCGGTGACTGGGAAGGCGCGCGCTTCGCGGGTCCTAGGAGGCCGGTTGCGTCGGGGCCGGAGCTCGCGTCCCGTGCAGGTGTCTTTGCTGTCGCGCACGGCGCCGCGCATTGGTTGCATAAGCTGGCCTGGCGGGGCATGCCGGTGGGGGTGCCGCGCGATCAAATCGTTGCAAGGCAGGGCAAGGCTGCCCGAATGACGGGCCTGGGGGCAGAAGGGGCAGATGACGGATGGGGAGCGGCAGGCAGGCCTCCTTTGTGGGCAGTCACGACTTGGCTACAGCGTAGCTGCTGGCGCTAGCTTGGGGCCGGCAGGCGGCTGTTGGTCCGCTGCCTGCCGCAGCATGCAATCCGACACGGCTGCGAAACGGTAACGCCCGTGACTCTGCTTGCGTGCCTGCCCCGGGGTACTTGCTGCCGCCCCCTTCCAGCGCCCCGTTGTACCAATTGTCGGCAACGGCAGCATCCTCGACCTTAGGCCCCAAGCGTGACTCCTCAGAACCATCAGGGTGCTAGCGCTCTCGCGTCTCTCCGCTGCATAGCGTTCCGTAAACGGCTGGGGTTGCTTTATGGGGTGTGTGGAAGCAGGTTTTCCTCAGGCACGGCCCAGGCTCAAGCGGTCTCAAGCCCAGGTGGTCAGGTGCGGGAGGTGATGAAGGCAAGGCAGTAAGGTGCGCCCGCCTAACGCGAAAACTCGGAAACGCGGGTCCGAGTCGGGGTAATCGAATAAGTTCCAGGGCACGTGTGTCAGGAGCACGGCATCACTGATTCCCCTGCGTACCCAAACCTGCACACGCATGCGTACTCTTCGCTTTTACTCCGCACACTTATCGGTACGCGTGTTTCACTCAAAGCCCTTGCGCACTCGTTGGTATCTGGCAATTGCACCGGGAGCGGGCGGCCACTAGCGGAGAGCCATGAAATACGGGAAATATATCGAAAGCAAGGTCAAGCCGGAATGGAAGGACTATTACATTGACTACAAGGGTCTGAAGGACCTCATCAAGGCGTGCAAGAAGGAGGCGGAGACTGTTGGCGAGGCGAGCTTCTCCCCACGGACGACATCTCTTACGGTGCAGCGCTACAATGCTGGCAAGGACTCGAGCCAGGAGCTGTTTTTTCGCCGACTGGAGCGCGATGTGAGTGCCTTGTGCGGCCGCTGCAGCGCTAGGCACGCGCTGCTGGCTATAATGCGAGCAATCGTGGCGTGTGCGGCTTAACGCCGGCATGCCGGCAGCACCGCCGCCTGCCATGTACATGCCGACACCCCACGCAACCCGCTTCACAGGTGGAGAAGGTCAACAAGTTCACGAACAAGCTGGTCGAGGAGATGCGGGCAGCCCTCCGCAGCCTTAACTCCAAGGCGGAGAAGGAGACGGTGCCGGAGAAGAAGGACGAGCTGCTGAAGGTCGGAGGGGTGGGGCTCCCGCAGGGTGTTGCATTCACGGCCACGTTTCCGCCGGGCCCGGCCTCTCCCGCGCCTCGTCAAGCTCCCCTTACTGCCGTGACGACGCGAATCCACACGAAGCTTTCATGCTTCCATTTTCACGCGCGCCTTTGCTCGTGCCGCCCTCGCCCTCTGTGCCGCCCGCCCACATGTGGTGCCGGCCCCTGCCCGACTGCCCGCCCCTGTGCCCGCGCCTGCTGACCTTGTTGCACCTTTTTGCTGGCGCCTGCAGGAGGCCCAGCGCATCGGTGACGACTTCCTGGCGCTCGAGAAGTTCGTCAACATCAACTACCTGGTGAGCCCGGTTGGACGCCAGGGTAGCCCGTGTTGGGCTTCGGCAAGTCCGCGTGATGCCCGTCGAAACCCTGGTGCGGCTGGGAGCCCCGCCCGGGCTGAGCAGTTGCCGACACGCCCTGCGACGGAGACGAGCGCAGCCCCGCGCGGGCCGAGGGGCTGGCGGCTCATTCAGCACTGGGGCGCGCCCCTGCTCTGTGTCCCTGTCCCTGTCAGACGGCCCACCGGGCGCTGTGTGCGGGCCCCTGGGTCGCACCGGCCCGCCCCCACACACGCTCCGTGTGGTCAGAGTTGCGGTCAGCGCCCAGACGCAGCTCAAGCACCTGCTGTCCACCGCCCAGGGCTCCCGCACAACCGCCGCTGCGGCCATGCGCGCCCAGCCCGGACCTATGCGCCGCTGCCCTTGCCCTCCCTGCCATCCATTGAGTGCCTTCCTTTCCCCCTCCCGTCCCCCAGGGCTTCCACAAGATCCTGAAGAAGCACGACAAGTGCCTGCCGCACGCGCCCTGCCGCCAGTTCTACGTGGCCCACCTGCACCAGCAGCCCTGGGTGCAGGTGCGATTGGGGCGGCGCGGGCGGCGGGGAGACGGGGATTGGGCTAGGGTGCATGCATTTGTTCTTTAATAAGTAAAGTAAGCACGCCCCGCGCGGAACGCCCTGGGTCAGTGACGCGTCGGTCGTGCTGAGGAGGCAGGAATGCGTTCAGGTGACCGTGTGTATATGCGGTGTGTGCTTTAGGGCCGACATAGAGTACCACCGGTGTTTGCTCAGAAATAGGCAACATATAGTAAGCACGACCCGCGCGGCACGCCCTGGGTGTGCATGCAGCGGGTGTGGCGCACGAGCACCAGCGGCCCCGGGTGCTGATGCGGGAAGCTCGGGGAAGAGCGGTGACGGGCCAGGGTAGGGCGGCAGGCAAGGGAAGAGGCGCTGGGCGCAGGGGGCAGGTGGGAGGCGGCGGGCAACCGGGAGGGCAGGGCCCCAGGGGATGAGGAGGTCGGGGCCGCGCCAACCCTGGTCCAAGCGCTTCTCCTAGATGCGGGGCGCTGGTCGGACCGTCATCCGTGCCAAGTTGAGGCTGTCGGCCGAGGCCGCGCTGAAGCGGGTGAAGGGCGGAGGGGTCCGCTGCCTCACCCGCTTGCGAACACGGCTCGTTGCGCAAGGGCAGGCAGCAGGCGGGCAGGGCGCGAAGCAGGGCGGCTAGGGCCCGTCAGTGGCGGTCCAGCCTGCGTGGCTTGCCTTGGCACGCGACGTGGCACCTGGCGGCTGCTAGGATGGGCAGGCGCGCCCCGGTCCTGCTGGCCAGCGGCAGTGGGCGAAACTGCGGTGTCCCAGCCCGTCTCGGGAGACCCAACACGAGCGACGCAGGTGCCGCCGGAGCCCTGCGTCGGGCCTGCGCTGCCCGTACCGCACCTGTTGAGCGGTTGGCTGTGGGTGTCGCTAGCCCGCTGCTAGCCCGCGCATGCTCCTGCCTCTGCTGGCGAAAGGGACGGGGGGTGTGTGCCCGCTGGGCGTTGCGCGCTGTCGGCAAAGGCCTGCCGGCAAGGGAGGGGCGGGGCAGGGCGGGAGGGGCGCGCGGCGCGTGGGACCGCGGCAAGGGCGTGGGTGGTTCGGGGCCGCGGGCGGTCCGTGGGCACGTAGGAGGACGCGCTGTCGAGGGGGAGGGTGGTGTGGTAGGTGGCAACAGCGGGGGGCGCCGAGTGGCGAAGGGGCCCGAGCGAGGTCTTGATGGGCCAAGGAGCTCGCAGGCATGCTTACGCCGCCCGTCCCTGCGCTGGGGCTTCTGCAGCGCTGGGCCCGAGCTTCTGGCTCGGTTTGCGAATGACTCGTTCGCTGCTCTCTCGGTGCGCCCCCGCATTCTGATGTCTTCCACGGTCACGTCCTCGTGCCAGTCGCATGCTCGCCATGGCCCCGCGCCCCCTTGCCAACCGATGTGTCTTCCCTTCTCCTCGCGTCCCCTCACCCCCAGGGCAACTACAGCGACCTGCTCGTGTCGCTGTCCAACATCTACTCCAAGCTGCGCGGCGACTCGAGCGGCGAGAAGAACGAGGACGCGGCGCAGGTGCGGGGAATGGGGGGCGGAGGCAGAGGGGGGGGAGGGGGTGGGGCGAATGCCGGGGCTAGGGCTAGGGTGACGGCCGGGGGGCAGGGGACCAGGGGGCCGGGGCGCCAGGGGCCGGGGGCGTAGGGCGGGGGTGTGGGGCTTAAGGCGGGACGAGGGCCAAGGCTGGGCCCAGGGCTGAGGGCCGGGGCGAGTGCCCCAGGGTGGTGAGCAGCTCAGGGGGCCCAGCTGGGAGCCCTGGAGCAGAGGCAGGGCACTTGCACTGCAGAGGGCCCGGCGCGCGGAATCGGGGTCAGGCGGCTTGCGGGCGCCTGCGCTCCCCACGGCCTCACGCGCCACGCCTGACACGCCCCTCCCCCCGTCTCCCCCTTCCCTCCCTCCCTCCCTCCTGGCCCCCAGGGCTTTGTGCGCTCCACCACCAAGTACTGGGTACGCAACGAGGACGTGTCCACCGTGAAGCACCACGTGCTGCAGCACCTGCCCGTGTTCCAGTTTGACAAGAACATCTTCGCGGGCGACGCGCAGGTGCGTCCACGCCCGCGTGTGCGGAGGCAGGGGCGGGAGGGTGGAAGGGTGGCGGGTAGCGGGTGGGGGGCCGTGGGCTGGCGGGCGGCGATGCGCGCATTGAGACCGCTGTCAGGTGTGGGGCGCGATGCAGCACTTGCGCGCAGGCGCATGCGCGTGCTCCCACCGCCGCGCCCCCTGCCTGAGCCCCACGCCCCGCGCACCCTGCCGGCGCCTCTCCACCGTCCCCGCATCTCACGCCCCCCCGGGCCCTCCCCTCTTCCTTTTCCCCCTTCCCTCATCCTCCTGCAGCTCATTAACAGCGTGTACATGGACAACTCCAACCTGGAGCTGTACCACGGCCGCCTGGACAAGAAGCCCGGCGCCATTGCGCTGCGCATCAGGTGCGGGGCAGGGGGCAGGGGAAGGGCGTGGTTGCGTGAAGGGGGCCGTGCTGGGAGATGTGGGCTGCGTTTGCGTGACGGTGGCAGGAGTGCACTGCGACCAAGTGGCGCACCCCGCCTCTGGTCCTGTGGTGCTCGACACGCACGCCGCAGACCCCCGGCTCCCCCATCCTCTCGTCCTCCCCCGTCCTCTCGTCCTTGCCCTCCCTTCCCGTCCCCAGGTGGTACGGCAGCAACCCGCCCACCATGGTGTTCTTTGAGCGCAAGACGCACAAGGAGAGCTGGAAGGGCGAGGAGAGCGTCAAGGAGCGCTTCACGCTGCCCAGCGACAAGGTGGGGGCGGAGGCGCATGGGAACGGGTTCGGGGTGGGGTGGAGGCGCCGTTGTGAGATGGCATGGACAGTAAAGGAGCACACGGGCGTGAGAAGAGCCGGCGGTTGCACACAAAACACACACGTTACCTAATCCTTAACACACTTACCTAACACTGGAACACGCCCTACCCTCCCCCACCTAATTCTTAACACACGTCCTCCCCTACCCCATCCCGCCCTGCCCTCCCCTCCTCCCAAGGTGGTGTCGTTCATGGACGGCGAGTACACGCTGGAGGCGGCGCTAGCGGACCAGCAGGCGGCGGCGGAGAGCAAGGGCAAGACCTTCAGTGAAGAGGACAAGGAGTCGTACAGCACGCTGTTCACCGAGGTGAGGGGGTGCGCGGGTGGGGTTGGGTTTGGGTTTGGGGTGGTAGGTCAGGACCAGGGCATCGCGTGCGGGGGCATACAAGGGATGGGGCGAGTGGGGGAAGGCTGTCAATGGAGTCGTAGAGCGCCCTGTCCACCGAGGGAGGGTGTTGCGTGTAATAGGGAGAAGGAGAGACAGTGAAAGACAGTGAGGGGTTTCGAGGCAGGCCAGCCATGGGTGGGGCACATGATTGTGCAGTGCCGGGATAAAGGGCTGACGCGTCAGGTGACGGCGCCGTGGCATAGCGGGATCGTTAATAGGGGGTGGTGGTGCAAAGCAGAGAGTTGTCGGCGGGGCGGCGTGGAGTGTTAGCTGGTTGTGGCGGGGGCGCGTGCGGTCCTGAGCCTCCTCCCCTCCTCGCCCCACCGCTTCCCCCTCGTCCAGGTGTACAAGGCGGTCGACTCCAAGCAGCTCAAGCCGCTGGTGCGCACCCAGTACATGCGCACGGCCTTCCAGGTGCGTGCCCGCTGCCCGGGCCTGGGGCGACTGGGCGCAGCGCAGCCGGCCGGGTCAGGGGCTGGGTACTCACAGGCGCCACTGATGGGGCCGTGGGGGCCCGCCTGCACTCCTCCACTTCATCTCCGGCCGCCCCTCCCGCCGCCCTCTCCCCTCCCTCTCCCGTCCGCCTTCCTGACCAGATTCCCTTTGACGCCACCGTGCGCATCAGCCTGGACACCAACCTGTGCATGATCAAGGAGAACCCCGAGGACGGCCCGTCCTGCGCCGCCACGGGCCGCTGGTACCGCGACCCCTCGCTCGCGGTCATGCGCACCGAGATCACGCGCTTCCCGCACGCGGTGCTGGAGGTCAAGCTCAGCCTGCAGGACGGCCAGACCTCGCCCGCCTGGGTGCAGGTGCGAGGAGCGGCGGCATTGCGGTGTGGCTGATGTGTGATGCCACAGCGTGTGTTGTGGGAGCGCGACCATGATCATGGCCCCTCCTCGTCGCTCCTGGTCGCCTAACCTGCCCGCTCCCTGCCCTCCCCGCCCTCCCGCCTCCTTGCAGGAGCTGCTTGACTCTGGCTACCTGACCGAGGTGCACAAGTTCTCCAAGTTCATCCACGGTTCGGCCACGCTGTTCCCTGGAGACGTGCGCGCGGTGCCGTACTGGGTGGACGACGAGGTGAGCGGGGAGGGGCAAAGGGGAGGTGGGTGCGTGGATGCTGTGGGTTACGGGTGTGTGCGTGTGTGCAGAGCAGTGAGGTGCGGTGGGTCCCGGGCTGGGGGCTGCCACTGGGTGGGCGGCGAGGTGAGGGGGCCCGGGGGATGGAGGACACGAGGGGAGGAGAAACGTAGTGCGTTTGTGAGTGGTTGTGTGCGGCGGCAACGACGGGGAACGCAAGATATGGGCACCTCCATCGCCGCGCTCGCAGCTCACTCACCCCTCGGCAACGTGCCCACGCCCCGCAGTCCGTGCGCGCCTCGATGCTCGCTTCGGCGCCCTCGCCGATGGACGGCCACTCCCCCGCGCCCGAGGACGCCGCCGAAGCCGACGGCGCCGGCCCCAGCGGCAGCAACGGCGTCGCGGCGCCGGCCGCCGCGGCGCCCGCTCCCCGCACCAAGCCGCGGTCGCGCCGCGCCAAGGGCTCGGAGCTGGAGGAGCTATCGCACCCGCTGCTGGGCCAACAGCCCACGCTCAAGCTCATGCTGGACTCGACGCAGGTCAAGGGTGAGTGGTTTCGGCGTCGCTGGCGGATAGGAGGGATCCCGGCTGCGGGTGTGACCAGTAGGAGGGAGCAGCGATCGGTCCGGCCGGCGGCAAGCCGCAGTTCTCCGCGGCTGCTCGGGCCGCCCTTGCTGCCTCTGTCACCGCCGCCACGACCACGCGCCTGCAGAGTGGGGCCGGCCGCCACACCGCCACCACCCAACCCGCGCCGCCCTCTCCATCCCGCCGCCCCTCCCTCCCCTCCGCCAGGTTTCCGCACGCAGCACCTGGCCGCCGGCTCGGGCGGCCGCGAGGGCTCCCGCGAGCCCGGCTTCTTCTCCCGCCTGCTGGGCCTGGTGCCGCCGCCCCAGGCCGGCCCGCTGCGTACCTCGCCCATGCGTATCGAGCCCAAGACCTTTTTCGCCAACGAGCGCACCTTCCTGGCCTGGCTGCACATGGCCGTGACGCTGGGCTCCGTGTCTGCCGCGCTGCTGGGCTTCGCCTCGGGCGGCGACGCCGACGAGCCGGGCGAGAGCGGCGGCGAGGCCATCTCGCGCCACCTTGTGGAGCTCATCGCGCTGATCCTGCTGCCGCTGGGCGTGGCCATGTGCTGCTACGCGCTCTACGTCTTCATCTGGCGCGCCAAGAACATCGCCAAGAAGCGCGCGGTGCACTACGACGACCGCGTGGGGCCGCTGTGCCTGTGCGGCGCCGTGGTGGTGGCGCTGGTGGCCATCACGCTGCTCAGCCTGATTGACTTCTTCGAGCTGCTCGCCGCGACGGACGCCGCCACGCCCTCGCCGCCGCCGCCGTCGCTGGCGCCGTCGCTGGCGCTGGCGCTGTAGGCGGATGAGGTCGGGGGCGTGAGTGGGTGGGCGTGTTGCGAAACGGTGGTGGGGTTGGGAACAGACGGGAGCGGGGTGAGGGCGGCGGAGGGGCGAGGGCCGAGCTGGGCAGTGCGGGGCGGGGTGGGTGCGGTGAGCGGCGGCGGGATCCGGAGGAGGTACGCGTCTTGCGGTTGGGGTTGGCGGTTGGCGAATGGCTGGGTTGGGGGAGTGCTTGGGGAGGCAGCCGACTGGCGCGTGAGCTACCGGTGACCGGTATCCGGTCGGGGGAGAAGCGGTCAGGAGTGGTGAGGGGTCTGTCGGAGGCAGCTGGGGCCCCGCTAGGGCCAATTGTTTGCCCCTGTCATGCTTGTTGTCCCGGACATGCTCCCTGCGACGGGTTGGCTTCCTGTTCTCAAGTGGGCCGACAGCTCCATAGTGCACTGGCGATTGGTGGCCACCACGGGCGGCTGGTGTACCCGGGTGCTGGGGTTGGTGCGCACGGAACACGGCCGCCATGGTTGGAGCGCAAGGGGCTCGGAGCGCGTCGAATAGGTGCGCGCCGAAGAGTTGCAGAGTCAGGCTGTCTTGATCTGTGTTGGGCGTTCAGCGGATGAGGCCCTGTGCCGGGTGCTGTTGCGCGGGTACGTGGGGCGGGTACACGGAGGTGCCGTGTTTGCCGCTTTCATTTCGTCAACAAGGTGTAACGGTAAGTCGAATCAGTCTTGAGCACGTTTGCCGCATTCTGCTTCCTGGTTGGCACAACGGCATTGATTCTGACCCACAACGACGGAGGGCTTGGATAAAGCTCACGGTTAAACAACATGAAGAAGGTCAGCCGGGGGGAGAAGTGCGACGGGGGGACTTGGCTGCGGGCGAGGGGGGAAGGCACGCAATACACAGTGAAGCAAAGGTGAAGTGCGCTACTTCCGGTTACAGAGTTGCTGCTGTCGTGTGCCACGTTCATTACGTAGCCCCATTAGCACGCTGTAGGCAGGCTTTAGGCGGCCATGTCGCAGACTGCGCTGCTTCGGCGCCTGCTGCCTGGGCTGGGCAACTCTGGAGCTCTGTCGCAGTGTGGCGCGGTGCCTGCGGGTAAGCTGTTGGTGCACAGGCGTGGAAATGCACGCGTGCTCGAGCATCATTCGCCTTGCCGCAGGCCTCCAACAGCACTGTGGCTTCACCTCCAGCAGCAAGGAGGATGAGCAGCGGCCCAGCAGCCCCTCGCTGGCGAGCCCCAGCCCCTCGCTTGTGCAGCTCGCGCAAAGCTTCAACAGGCCCATGCCGGCCTCGCTCGCTGGCCCCAGCGCCAGCTTCGCTGCCACCCCTCTGATGCGGAGGCGCGTGGGCGGGCTCGCGGGGCTCAGGCGCCCGGCGCTGCCGATGCTGCCCGGCATGGGGCCTTCGGCCGCTCCCGCCCGCACCTTCTACACGGAGGGCGAGGTGTTCGGCACTACCTTCATGTACACCACCAACATGATGTTCTGGGCGGGCATTGTCGGTGCCGTGGCGTTCAGGCGCAACCTCATCATCCTGCTGCTCAGCGCGGAGACTGTGATGCTTGCGTGCAACATGAACTTCCTATTCTCGGCGGCCTACCTGAACGACATCACGGGCGCTATCATGTCCATTACTATCACGACCATCGCCGCGTGCGAGACGGCCATCGGCCTGGCCCTGTGCGTGGCCTACTTCCACATGCGCAGCGCCACGGACGTGGAGGCCCTGAACCTGCTCAAGTGAGCGGGCAGCACAGCCAGCGGCGGGGCGCTAGCCTCAGGAGACTGCCACGAGGAGCAGCATGGAGGGGTGGGGCACGGGCCCTGCCGCGGCGCGATCTGGGCTTGCCAGCGGCTGCTGTAGCGGGCCCAACAACAAACGCTCGCAACGCTAAGCCCACGGCTGGTGGTGCCGTGCTCTCGGCGGAGTGGCTGGTTTGAGCCACGATGCGTAGCATGAGCGCGCAGCGGCGCGGAGTCGGCCAGTGGCGGCGTTTGCGACTGGGGGCAGTGGACGGACCGCCGAGGCGAGGATGCCTGGCGCCGGCCTCCCCGGCTACGTGTGGGGCACGATGCCGGTCCGCAGCTGTGGCCGAGGCAAGGCGGCAGCGGGATGAAGCGGCATGCCAGGACGGGATGCGGCGGAGCGCGACATGGCCGGCAACGGGGCCTAACGCGAGGCGTGCGGCGCTCGCGCGCAGGGCTTGATCAGCTTATAATGGACTGTTAGTCAAGCATGACCTATGTGGGATCGACGTTGGGCCGGAAACGGCGAGGGTGTGAGATACGAGGGCTTGGTCGGGGCATTGTTGGACATCACCGAGGGCGGCTGCAGGGCTTGCAAGGGGCTTACCGGTTCGTTGCTGTCGTATAGCTAGGTCGCTAGGTGGTGGATGTGGTTCAGGGACGGCTGGCGAGGGGCCCGGCTGCTCGCCAGGACATCACAGCCTGGACAAGGGCGTGCAACTGATGCGACGTGATGCAACGTGTCCTGACCCCGCCGGCGTGGACCTCGCGTCCCAACGCGCCGGTTAGCCACGGAACGAGCGGCCCCGCACAGGCCGCTCCGCTAGTGCCTAGCAGCGTTCACGGCGCACAACCTGCTGCGCAACAATGCCGGCTTTGCGGGCGGGCGGGAACAGCCGCAGCCGGGCGTAGCGGCTGTGCGTCTCGCAGCGCAGCCGGCAGGGTGCACTAGGGCACGATGTCCTCCAGCACCGGAGTCAAACTTCCCCACCTGCGCGTGGGTGCATGGTTAGCCCCTAAAAGAGGCCACCCTGACCAGTCGCAAACAGTCGGTCATTATGCGGTTGTCGCCGAGACCATTTGAGGGGTCTCGGGCACACCGACATCCGTGCCCTCACCCTGCGGGCCGGACCTAGCCGCCCGAACTGCCTGAAACGGCAGGACCATATCTCCTAATGTACGCCGCCGCTAACGCACGCCGCCGCTAACGCACGCCGCCGCTGCTGCCGCTCTAGCTGTGTCGCGGCCGCTTGCGG
>BDDC01000549.1:30418-50743 GCA_001662425.1 Chlamydomonas sphaeroides
GCCGCCGGAGTGGCCCTCCCACACCAGCCCCGCCGGGCCGCGCCAGTCGGACCCCTGGCCGTCCACGGCCCGGGCGTCCGCCGCCACCCAGCCAGGTTTGCCGAGGGCAGCGACAGCGGGGGCGGAGCCGCGGGCGGCTGCGGTGCGGCTGGATAGCGGCTGGCACCCGGGGCGGCCAGTGCAGCTGCTCGGAGGCCCCAGCGGCGGCGGGCGCTGGTCGGGGCGGCGCTTCGGGCTGGGGCCGCTCGTGGTCGTGCGGCCGGCGGCGCCGGCCTCGGCGGGCGATGGCGGCGCCGGCGCAGGCCGCGGCGCTGAATTGGGTGCTGCTGCTGGGGCTGCGGCGGCGGTGGCATCCCATGGCGGCGGCGGCGGCGTCAGGGCGCGGCAGGGGCCGCGGAGGCCGCCGGGCGTGGGTCGCGGCAGCGGCGGCGGCGGCGTCAGGGCGCGGCAGGGGCCGCGGAGGCCGCCGGGCGTGGGTCGCGGCAGCGGCGGCGGCGGCGGCGGCGGCGGCGGCGGCGGCGGAGGGGACGATGAGGATGTGCGGCTGGGGCAGCCGGGCTGGCTGCTGCGCTGGTGGCGGCAGCGGCGGAGAGGGAGGGGCGCGTGGGGCGATGGCGGTGACGGCGACGGCGGCGGCGCCGCCGCCACCGCCGCCGGCAGCGCCATGGGGCTGGCGGTGCCGCCGCCTCATGTCGGGCCCAGCGCCTACTTCAAGGCCACCAACAACACCATCGTCTTCCTGCCCAAGGTGCGCAGCCGTCGGCGCGATGTCCGGTGTCCATGTGCATCGTTGGGTCACACACGAGGCCGCCCTGGGTGACGGAGCTAGCCGGCGGCGCCGCCAGCTGGCAGCCCTACCTGGCGGGCGTGCGGCCATGGGCTCCGGGCCCCGGTGCAAGCCGGCCGGGGCGGCGGCCATAGTCCAGCATGGCCCCCAATGGGCGGGGCCGCAGAGTTCGCAGTGGGCGGTCATGCGGGCGTGAAGGCAGGGCGGGGACGCGAGCGCCATAGTATCATGCCTGGGAGATTGTCAACGCCAGCGGGGGCCGGGCAGCGCCGCCAGCGCCGTGCCATGACCCCAGCCGCGCTGCTGCCGCACCCGCCTCACGCCAGGTGTGGGCGGCGGCCTCGCCCTCCGTGGCCATGCCAGTGCGCCTGGACGGCGTTGTGTGCACGACCAGGTACGTACGGCAGCTGTACGGCAGCACCCGCCGTCGTGCGGTACGACATGCGTACGGCGACATCCGAGCGTGCCTCCGCGCCCGCGGCGGCCACCGTCGCCAGCCGACAAGCGGCCTCGCGCTTGGACGCGCTCTAGCTGCAACTGGCCACCTAGCCTTTGTCCCTCGTCCCCGCCGCCCTCGTCGCCCCCGTCCCGCCCCTGGCCCCCAACCTGCTGCGCCCTCCTCGTCCCTCCCCCACTCCCCACCACCTCCTCCCCTTCCCCCACCAGGCTGCAGCGGCCTTAGCCTAGCGCGGCTGAGCCAGCGCGCCCACCACCCCATCCCCCTCATCCCCCTCGCCACCCCATCCCCCTTTACCCCTCCCTCATCACACCCTCCCCTGCACCTCCACCCCAGGCTGCAGTGGCTGGCTCACACCCTGGGCCACGAGCTGCTGCACGCGCTGCTCAACACCATGTGCGGACAGCAGGCCACCCTGGCGCCCGGCAACACAGCCTGCGGGGTGCGTGGATGTGACGGGCGGGGGCGCTGCGTGGGACCACACGCGGCCCCGTGCGATGGCCCTGGTCCTGGTGCGGTGCCCCAACCCACCCTGCACCGCCTTGCGCTTCATCGCGCTGCTGGCCCGGCGCTGCGCCGCCTCGTGCTGCTGGGGGGCCACGGCCCCGGCTGCAGCGGCTGCGTCATGCGCCACACAACCACAGACCACAGGACCACACAGGAGTACACAAAACCCCGCCCGCTAACTTCCCGCGCTCCCCGCCCCGCCCCGCCGACCCCAACCCCTCCAGTTCCACGGGCGCAACTTTGTCATGCTGAACTGGTGAGGGGGTGCTACTCACGCCACAGCGCAGGACAGGTGTAATCAACGTGCAGCAATCAACATGCTGATCGTTTGTAACGTACAACACTCGGCCTGCGTGGTGCTTAGCTAGCGTCCTGGTGGCTCGGGCGTACCGGCAGCTGACGCATGCAGTCGAGACGTGCGCTCCCGCAACCGCGCTGCTTCCTGCTCACCACTCCTGCCCTCCACCTGCTCCCCTCCTCCCCGTCTCCCGCCCCTCCTCCCCATCCCCGCCTCCCCGCCTCCCTGCCCCCGCGCCGCCACAGGTACGTCCTGGGCCACCGCGGCTTCACCTACTCGTTCGACGGCTGGATGCCGCCGCCGCGGCTGCCGTACAAGCTGTGACGCCGCGGCGCTAGGCTGCGGGGCCGCCGGGGAGCGAGAGCTCGCTGCTGTCTCGCTGGCGGCCTCGCCCGCTGCCGGGGCTGGCCGCAGCGCCCCTCCATCCACCCCTCGGCGCACCCTCGCGGCTCTCGTGAAGCCCCGGCGCCAGCCCCAGCCCCCAGCCCCAGCCCCAGCCGCAGCCCCGCACAGCCCGCGGCACGCCCGAGGCCGCGCCTGCCGCCTTTCGAGCGGAGCGCCGCGCCGCGGGCAGGACGGCCCGTGCGGGAGCAGGCGGCGTGAGAGCAGGTGGCGTGAAAGCAGGTGGCGCGGGAGCAGGTGGCGCGGGAGCAGGTGGCGCGGGAGCAGGTGGCGCGGGAGCAGGTGGCGTGAAAGCTGGTGGCGCGGGAGCAGGCGGCGTGGTGCCGAACGGCACCGTGCCGCTGCTGCCCTGCCTTGCTTGGCAGCGGGCTGCAGGCCTAGCAGCGGCTGGCAGCAAGCTGGTGCAAGCCACCGCTCCGTGACACGGCTGCTGTGGGCCGGACCGGACCGTTACGGCGAGGGGCGTTGGGGGCGACTGGCTGCACCGTGCGGCGGTGCGGGCCGAGCTGCAGCCTCGTACAGAAGTCGGGGGATGCTTGGGCGGCGGCTGACTGGCAGGTGTCAAGTAAGCAGCACTTGCCGAGGCGTAGCTGGGGTTGGGCGCTAGCTGACTATTGTGGTGCGGCAAGCCGCGGGCAGGTGTAGCCGTGGCATCATGGATAGCAGTGTTCTGCGTGGGTCCGTGGGTCCGTGGGTCGAGGGTTGTGCAAGCCCGCCAGCCGGGAGTGTGGGCGGCGTGTGGCGGTGTCCTGTGTGGCGGGTAGTGCGTGTGACGAAGCGGGTTGCCCGCTCCTAGCAGGTGTGATGCGAGCTGTGCGGCATAGCTGTTGACCCGAACAAGGCAAGCGGTATAAGCTAGGGATGGCGTGCAATGTGATTCGTTGTGGCAGCGCAGGGAGCGGTGTTGTGCGCGCGGGCGGTTTTGGGTCGTGAGCCCACGGCGCGGCGGGCAGGCGCCGGGGCCCCTCTTAAGCGCCGGCGCTACCGAGCCGAGGCGGGCATCTGTGGCTGTCACGTGCGTAGCTGCTTCGGAGGGAGTCACCGCGCCATTAGCCGGTGGCCGCGCTGCGTGACACGGATTGTGTAGCCGCGTTATGAGATGCACATATGCATAATATGCGTCAAATGCCTCACCATGGACCGCAGCAGCTTGCCAGGCTGACAGGGTGCGTGTGTTCCCCTGGTTCCGCGTCAGCGCAGTCTTGCTGCCTGTGCGAGGGCGTACTCATTTGCGGTAATCCTGTAATCCTGTACTGCCGTAGCGGTGCCACACGAATCAGAGGGGGCGCAGACTGCAGCATTCCGGCGCGGGGCGGCCTCCGCTGGCTAAGGGCTGCACCCCCGGGGCGGAGGCGCTGGCGGCGGCGGTCAGCGGCGGCCACCGGCACGTGCCCCCCTGGCTGCTGGGCGAGAGCGGCGTGGCTTGGAGCTTTTATGCCGTGTGCTCAGGAGGTCCTCCTGCGTGTGCTCGGCACGTCGGCACCCCCGCCCAAGTGGGCCGCCAGGGGCCGCCGAGGCCGAGTGACTGGACGCGGAAGTGGGCCAGCTGGGCTGCCGTGTTGGCATGTACGCGTGCACCGTTGCCGTGCGTACTTGCAGCCGGGTGAGAAAGTGATGGGATGAATTTAAGAATTGGAGAACGTGCTGTGTAACGAAAAGTGTACGACGTGCCAACCGGCACATGATAGTCGCCAGCGCACATGCGTGCGTTTATAGTACCTCTGAACAGTAGCCAAAATCACATGGCATATGCTTAGGCTTCGTCCGGTGGACGAAGGGAAGTCCCCTGACAAGTCCCTTTGCATTGAAGCATCGCCACGCGAGTCTCTCAGCTACGTGCATTTGTCGCGATGTTTGCAAGCTGTTATCGTCAAGGCTCGGAGCTGCTTGTGCGGATGCTGCTCCTCACACTCGCTCTGATGGCCGCCAGACCTTTACAAGCAGCACGGCAGGCACATGAGCAGGTGCGCTGGGCATACCATCTTCGCAGCGCACCTCTTGCCACGAGCGCCCGCCATCCCCGAACGCATTGGCCCCGGTTTCATGAACTAGAGCTCGATAGCTACGTGTGACATGATATGAAGCTCTACATCGTTTTAACCCCTTGATTATATCCACAAGAAGTCGGGATGGCGCTCCGGGACACTTGTCACCATCCGCATCAATTGTCACAAATCGCGCGGCCTGCCACAGGACGCGTCCGCCGGCGCATCCGCGGTTCCCGCCTACTCCAGCTCCGCCCCGCCCTACGGTGGCCCTCCATCCTACGGCGCCCCTCCACCCTTCGGCACCCAGCCGACCTATGGGTCCTACGGCCCTCCGCCGCCCGGGTACGGCCCGCCGGCCTACGGCGGCCCCGTGTACCCCCCGGAGCCAGGCATGGACGCCGATCACATGCCCGCGCACGAGAAGCCGTCGATCACGGGCCGGGTGAGGTTGGGGTCGGCTGCTACTGATCGGCCCCTGCCCAGCGCACTGCCGCGGGCCGGGGCGCTTCACGTCGGGCTGCCAGCAACGCCCACAACTGGCTGCCGGCCTCCATGCCGTTCTGAGCCGTTCTGAGCACTGCAGGCCCTCTTTCGCCCACCCAGCCCGCTCCTCGCCACGCTGTCCCCTCCCTCCCTCACGCCCCTCCCGCGACTTCGCCCCGCCAAGTGACAGCCGCCCACCCCCTGCGCCCTCGGCCCCCGTCCCTGGCCCTGACCCAGCGTCCCTCCTTGCTTCCTCCCTCCCCCAGGCCCCCCCTCGAAACCTGGGCTCTGCCGCCTACCAGGGCTTCCTGCTGCGGCCCCGCCGCCGCGCCGGCAGCCCCGGCTCCGCCGCCAGGTCGCCCATCAGCGCCCGCGACGTCGCCAGCCTGGGTGGCCTGGGCGTGCCCATGGAGCAGATGCAGGCGGTGGGCTCGGATGGCTGGCTGCTGGCGCCCACCGTCAACGGCTCGGCCACGCCCACCGAGCCGACCGCCGGCAGGCGACTCAGCAGCGGCGGCGAGGAGGAGGCGGAGGAGGCGCCGGACATGGACACGGTGCTGGCGCGCTTTGCGGCGCAGGGTGAGAGGAAGAGAGAAAGCGGGGGTGCAGGGCCAGGGAGAGAGCGAGATGATGCCTCGCTGGCGCGCTTCGCGGCGCAGAGGGAGGAAGACGGCAGGGGCGGAGAGGGCAGGGCGGGAGAGGGCAGGGCGGCGTCGCATTGGCTCAGTCCGCCGGTCTGGCGGCTTGAGCGGGGTCAGGGCAGGTGTGCCTCCCCTGGGCCCCACACCGATGGCCGTCGCCGTGGGCCAGCCTCGCAGCACCGCCCGGGGCATCCTGGGACCCGGCGTGGTACGTGCGTGTCGTTCACGCTTGGCGCCCTCCCTCACCCGGCCGCAACCTGCGTGTGTGTGTGTCACTGCATGCGCCATGTAGTCATAATGCCATGGTCCCTGACCTTGGGCATCCGCCAGTCCCCGCTCATGCCGACCCCACGTGCGGCGGACCCACACGGCGCCTCCACTTCCCCCCTCTCCACCCTTGCCGCCCCAACCTAGGCTTCGACGCCTGTCCCAACTGGGTCGTCCGGGCTCAGGCCACGGCGCCCAACGACGCCTCCTGGCCGACCATCCAGAGGGCCATGGAGCAGATCAGCGCGCCGCAGGCCTGGGACATCGCGCGGGGCTCGGACTCGTGAGTAGCACAGCGGCGCCCGCCGCCAGATGCGAGACCCGTAGTCAGCGATCGAGCCGTGGGGCTTGCAAGCGGCTCCGTGCGCTGTCATGTGTCGAAATTGGCTCGAGTTCGCGGTAGCACTGCTCCCAGCCCGGTTTGCTGTCATGTTCTAACGGGAAGGGTGTCGGCACTGGTGGTGACGCATGCTCCTGCCCGCTGGATGATGCCGCAGCATCAAGGTGTGCGTCATCGACTCGGGCGTGCAGATGGACCACCCGGACCTGGACGCAAACACGGACGTGGTGAGAGCGCGGGGTTGGGGTCGGCGTGAGGGGGGCGTGCAGGCCCGCGTGAGCAGTGGAGCATGGCTGGCTAGGTGCATGGCGGCTGGCTAGGCGGATGACGGTGTCGCGTCAAAGCTAGCGTCAAAGCTCATGCTAGCCTCGTGGCGGGATGCCTCACTGCTTGCTTCCCAAGGCAACACCTGCGTTGGCACCGGGCCACCGGCTACGTGGGTGCCGGGGCCAGCGGCGCTGGAACCTAAGGCGCCGCTGCAGGCGTGCGCTGCTGCCTGTTGTGGCGCCAAGGCATGTCGGGGCCTGCGGCGCCTGGCGGAGAGCTCGGGCCCCGGCGCCTGAGCGCTCAGGCGCTCGGCCGGCGGCTCCTGGTTGGGCGTCCGGGTCTTTGACAAGACTTTGTTTTCGTCGCACCGGTACGTACAATCGCCCTCTGTCGCTTCCCCGCTTTGTTTTCTGGCGGCGCCGGCAGGCCTACAACGCCCTCACCCGCTCCATCACCGCCTCGGGCGACGACGACACCGGACACGGCACACACTGCGCGGGTGCGTGCGCTCAGCTCGCTCAGACGCCGTGCGTGTTTGGCGTCTCCGCAGCGCGATCTGGCTCTCTCGAACGTGTGCGGCGTGAGCGCCCCATCCTATGTGTTGTGTGCGAGCTGATGACAGGCAAACCGCCCGCTAACCGCCAATGCGCTGTGCACGGCCCGCTTGCTCGCTAAAGGCAGTGATCGCAATGACGCTATCATGCGATGGCGCGTCGCCGTGCCGCTATGTGTTACATCCCACAGGCACCATTGGCGCGGTGGGCAACAACGGCCTCGGCGTCGCTGGCGTCGCGTGGCGAGTGCGGCTGCTCAGCTGCCGCTTCCTCGACATATTTGGGCAAGGCACTTTCGCGGACGCGATCACCTGCCTGCGATGGTGCAGGTCAGGCCAGGATGAAAGACGACATCGCGGTACAGCAGTGCTAATGGTCGCCACCTGCATGTACATGCCGCGCCTCGCTCATGCCTCCGTGCCGTGCCCTTCCTGCCGTACACTGTCGTACAGGGAGCAGGGCGCCAAGATCACGGCAAACTCGTGGACCGCCAACGTGCTGCCCGAGGCGCCCCTCCTCGAGGAGCTGCGCGCCGGTCAGGCTGCCGGCCACCTCTTCATCGGCGCTGTCGGTGCGTGCGCACGCACAGCAACAATTTAGTGTCTATCATCTTGTTCCCAGGATGTGTGAACCACAAGCAAGTGAGCTCACGAGGCCTGTCGCACATGACAGACGCCAAGTGCGAGCACTGGCTCCCTCGGCGCACGATGGCTAGATAGCTGACGCTGGTCGGTGTACGACAGCCGGCGCAGCGCAAGCGTCGCACAGAGTACGACAGCCGGCGACCTGCGACGACTCTCTCCCCCATCTGCGGTTGTCAACACACGCCCCCACTGTACACATCGCCGCACGCAGGTAACTCCAACATCGACACCGACGTCCGCGTCAGCACGCCCGCGCACATCGAGCTGCCGCACGTCATCGTGGTGGGGGCCGTGGACGCCGGCGACCAGCGCGCCCGCTTCTCCAGCTACGGCAAGACCCGGGTGCATCTGTTTGCGCCGGGCACGCGCATCTACTCGACCTACCCCGTCAACGACTACTTCTTCAGCGACGGCACCTCCATGGCGACGCCCCATGTGGCAGGCGAGCGGAGCGTACTATATGTATGTGATACTTGTAATCACAACATGTAATTAATTAAACAAAAAATGAAAATGAAGTTACGACGGGACCTTCGTGGCAGCGCCACGTGTGCGTTGCAAATGAGGTGACTGGCAGGCGCGGCTGTGGGGTGGGATGCATGGCCGTGGTATTCGTGGACCATGATGCATGATTCCCCTTCGTCCTCGCCTGCCGCCAGGCGCCGCCGCCGTGCTGTGGGCGCACAAGCCCAGCGCCACCGCCGCCGACATCAAGGACGCCCTGCTGCGGGGCGTTGACATCGTGCCGGGGGCCATCAACAGCACTACCGGGGTGAGTGAGGCGGCGGGGAACTCGACAGAGGGATGTCGATCCGCTCCCCCACGCACTGAGAGGGAGGGAGGGAGGAAGGGGCCCATGATCCGTGCACCCCCTGGTACTGCCGTCCGGGCGGGAGCCGCGCCTAGGAGCTGACTCGGTGGGCTCGGGCGAGACCAGGAACTCATTCACCCCTCCCGTCCTCCTCAGGGCCGGCTCAACGTGTTCCGAAGCCTGCAGCTGCTTATTGCTGGGAGCAGTCCAGGTGGGTGGGACTGCCGACCTCCTGCCAGTCCATGTTGGTGTGACCTCATCTTCAACTACAAGTAGCGGGCGGACTGCAGCTGCTGGCTGCTGGGGGGCAGTCCAGATGGGGCGTTAGCGGCGGCCGGCCCGTACGGCCCCATTGTCCAACGCACGAGGCCGCCCCTAATCGCCACCACGCTGATCTTGCTTGCTTGAGGTCCCACGAACGGATCAGCACGCGGCTGGCTGCGCGACCCCTTCGCTTTCCCTTCGGTTGCTTTCCGCACCTCGCGCACGCTGTCCGCCTCCCGCTGCCGCACGGGAATCCGCGTGCACGCTTACTTCATCGACGTTACCCACCTGCCCTCACCGGACCCCTCGCGGCCAAACATCTTCGCCTGCTGGCCCGCTCTGCCGCTCCCTGCCCCCCCTCCCTGCCGCAGCCACCGCCTGCCCCTCCTCCGTGGGCGCCTTCAACTTCACGGCGCTCAAGGATGCCCCCGGCAACGACATCGAGTGCTTCACCGCCAGCACCGGCACCACGGCCGCGGCGATGGCCGAAAAGTGCGCAGCCACCAGCGGCTGCGTGGCCTTCAGCTTCTTCAGCGCCTCGGCCAGTGGCCTGCCCCGGTCCGTGTGCCTCAAGCACAGCGTGGAACGGCTGGCGGACTTTCCGTCCTGGGTGGCGCGGAGCGCGCCGTGCATCGGCGTCTACGTGCGAGGTGGGTTGCTGAGGACGAGGATGCTGGGTTTGGACTGTGTTGGGAAAGGCAACGATACAAGGGTGCAGGTTGGGCAAGCGACGCGAGCGAGCACAGATAGGCAAGCGCGAGCCCACCGATCGGCTGTACGGCATGTACGGCATGCAGCGGCGAGCATGTGTGATGACATGTACGGCACAATTGCACGACATGTGCGTTGCCCTCCGTACGTGCTGCCCCCTCT
The DNA here is from genome assembly GCA_001662425.1 of Chlamydomonas sphaeroides. Taxonomy (NCBI): domain Eukaryota; kingdom Viridiplantae; phylum Chlorophyta; class Chlorophyceae; order Chlamydomonadales; family Chlamydomonadaceae; genus Chlamydomonas; species Chlamydomonas sphaeroides. The sequence goes on from BDDC01000549.1 coordinate 40,002, forward strand.
GCGCAGCTCCGTCGCCGCGGCCTCCGCCCCCTGGTGAGCCGCGTCGCTGCCGTGTCGCACGCAGTCCCCGCTGTGTCATGCGTTGGTTGCCCTTACTCGCTGCGTCGTACGTTGGTTGCCCTTACTCGCTGTGTCGTACGTTGGTTGCCCTTACTCGCTGCGTCGTATGTTGGTTGCCCTTACTCGCTGTGTTGTGCGCACGGCAGTCGTTGTTAATGTGTTGTACGCGGGGCGGGCAGCGGGCGGGCGAGGTTGCGGTCCGTGGTACGCAACGAGACTGCGCTCCTCACCCACCCACCCATCGACGCCTCGCGCGCTCTCACGCTCACACACACTTCCGTCGACTTGAAAACCTCTTGCTCTTCGCCCGCAGCGCCAGCCCTCAGCTGCCCCCCCGCCGTGGGCGCGTTCCGCTTCACGGCTCGCAAGCAGGCCGCGGGCGGCGACATGGGCTGCCACGACGCCAACTCCACGGACACCGTGGAGGCCCTGGCGCGGAGGTGCTCGTCCACACCCGGATGTGCGGCCATCAACGTCTTCAGCTCCTCGACCTCAGGCCAGGTATGCCGCATGCCGCATCCGTCGCTGCAGCAGCGCACCTGCCGTGATCCGTGGACTGGATGGAAGGGCAAGGCACGCCCTAGGTGGGACTATCGCCCCATGGCTTATGGCAGGTCGCGCGTGATTAGGTCTCAGGGTTTGTACGGGGTACGTCGGTGATTGCCTTGTCACGGGCCCTACCGTAGGCGCCATGCGTGTTGAAAATGCAATCATCGCGTCGTCTACTTTTTCATGCTCTGCTATTGTACATGTGTCAAACTCTTCGATCGCCTCCCTCGGCCCCTGGCTGCCAGCCCCGCATGTACTGCCTTCGGAGCCAGGCCAGCGAGCTCGTGGACTATCCGGACTGGGTGGCGACTGATGCACCCTGCACCGGCGTCTACACGCAATGTGGGTGGCCGTGCCTCGGAAGCGGGGTATGGTGCTCGAGGTGCTCTTTGCTGGCCTGTATTGGGGTGGTGGTCCTAGTCAGGCGATTCGCGCTGAGCTGGCGTCGAGGGTCCACACCGCGCGACCCCTGCGCTTAAGCTCAAAGTGTCCGTCCATATATATATCCAACGTGCTCAACCACGCCCTCCCCATGTGGCCGCGGGCGCGCGCAGCTCCGAGCTCTCCACCGCCGGCTGCCGAGCCAATGGGTGAGTGTGCGGCGTCGGTAGCCGCGGGTGTGGCACTCTGTCAACGCGCTTTTCTTCTTAAAACGCCGGCGCGGCCCGCCGTACGCGTGTATGATCGTGTGCCGTACTGCTTGCTCCACAAGTCGTGTGTCGTACGGAGTGTGTGTGATTTGTGTCGTACGGTGTGCCTGTCGTACGGAGTGTGTGTGAGACCGGCGCCTGCCCCCTGGCACCCCAGCTATGCATGCTAGCACCGGCGACCAGCAGCCACCTGCCCCTGGTCGCGTGCACGCACGCTCCCGCAGGCGCGGCCTGGGCCTGCTACGACGGAATCGACCTCAAAGGGCAGAACCTCACCTCCCTGTGGACGGCCAACCGCACCGCTTGCCGCGACGCCTGCTACCGCAACAGAGAGTGAGTCCGCCCGCTCGCTTGCACTTGCGCCCTGCACCAGCGCAGCGCGATACTGCACCAACGTGCCAGGACGCATGGGCACAGGGCGTCGCGGTGGGCAACCTGAGGCTTGAACCTTCCTCCACATCCGCGCGCAGCTGCGTCTTCTCCACGCGCGCCAAGGACGGCTGGTGCCACCTGAAGCGCAACCCGCTGGCGGGGCCCAGCGGCATCAACGGCCTCAGCTCCCGCGCCGACCAGACCTGCTGGATGCGGCCCAACAGCGGTGAGCAGGCCGCAGCTAGGTGCTCGTTGGCGCTTGGCACTACCGCATGGTGCGTGGTAAAACGCAAATGCCATCCGAGGTGTTGCATGTCCTGAGACACGTTGCACGGTCGCCCGATCTGCTGGATGCTGCCTAGCTCAGCTGTGCGACCAACCGACCAGCCTTCCCCCGGCCAGCGCGAGCCGGCCCGCCCCGGCGCCGATCGCGGTCACTCTGTTGCCCCAAACTGCTGCACCCCGATCCGCCCTCGCTCCCCTGCTGCTCACCGCCTGCCCTCGCTCCCCTGCTGCTCACCCCTTCCCTTCATCCCTAGCTTCGTTCGCGTACTTTCTGTTTCGCTCCCACACGACCCTGAGCGCCCCGCCCCTTCTCCTTCTTTCCCTCCCTCGCGCTCAGGCAAATTCCACTGCGTCGCCGGCTGGGACGTGAGGGGCGCCAACGTGGACACCACCAGGTGCATAGACATGCACATCTTACTATATAATATGACATCATGTCATTGATCATCTCATTAAGTGTGATGTATCTAACTGCGACAAGCACTGTTGGCGGGCCTGGGTACCAGCAGACGCTCCACTCAGGCGCACCGTACACATCATGTACGGCAGCTGGCCGCGCGCTGGCCGCCGTACCGTGGGACACCGTACTCGGGCGCCTGTCGCGTCCCCCCCAGCCAGCCGCAGCAGCGAAGCCAGCACCGCCCGTCCGCCCTACCCCGCTGCCCCCGGCTGCAGCTGCAACGCGCACTTCAGCGGCCTCACGCAGGCGCAGTGCGAGCAGCAGTGCCTCAACAACGACCGCTGCTTCTACTTCGTGCTCACGCGCGACGGCCACTGCTCGCTGCGCCACAGCCCCCTGCGAGGCCGCTGCGGCAGCACGCAGCCGCACCCGCTGCTGGCGTGGGCGTGCTTCGAGGTGCTGTGAGAGCGGCGGCGGCTGGTTGCCGTGCGTGATGAGAAACGGAGCTCAGCTCACCTAGCGAGGTTGGCGCTGCAGCTGGTGGAGGTAGCAGCTAGCTGCAGCGGTGGCGGGTGGCAGGTGGCGGCTCTCCGCCGCCAACGGCCACCGCGCCGCCGCCGACGGCGCGCCGAACCGCGGCGGCCAACCGCCCGAGGGCGACACGGCGCGCTGCCTCGCCAACCGCACGGCGGCCATGTACAGCAGTCGAGGGCGGCGCCTCCATCGCCCCAGCAGCACGCCTCGGGCGCCGGCCTGCAGGCATGCATGCCGCAGCACTCGCAGCGCCGCCGGACCGACACGCCGGCCGGGCGGGCGCCGCCACGGCCGCTGATGGTATGGGCGCAGCGGGTGGGGACCCCTCCCCTCCTCCCTACTACGGACAGGGGAGGGAGCGTGTTTGATGGTGGGTCCGGCTGCCTGCGAGCCGAGCCTAGGCGCGAGCCGCGCATGCTGCGCTGTGTGGTGGGGATGGGCACAGGTGGACAACGCAACAAGCTGGACGTACCGCGTACGTATCTATGAGTGTGTGAGGTATGTAGAGAGGGGATGTATGCAGCTATCGACGACCAGCGGGGCAGCGCAGGCAGGGCAGAACGGTGACCATGTGTGTATGTCCAAGCTGTGCAGGCAGGACGGAGTGACCCGACTGGGCCGGCGCGACCGGCACATGCCAAAGATGCACAGAGACTCGCGAACCGGGTAGCGGATGCTGTGTGCGTGGCCGGCCACAGGCCGCAGCAGCGGGCTGGCTGCAACAGGGCGGTGGGCGCTGGATGGGCGCCGCCGCGGCCCACACTGCTAGCTGCGGGCGCCGCCTGGCTCGACGCAGGTCGCGTACGTACTTACTAGTGTGCGTCTGTGTTGGTGCGCCTGCCGTGCCATGCATGCGCGGCTGCAATGTTGCAACCGTTCGTTGCAACCGTTCATTGCCTTGCCGCCTGCGCAGGCATATGCAGGCAAGGCGCATGAGGCGGTCGGTGCGGCAACTTAGTTGACTTAGTTATCGTAGTTGCGCGTGATACACACTGAGCGTTCGTTAGTTATTTGCCGTCATGTGGACCGGTGGCTGGCTGGCGTTGCTTGGCAGGCGGATGCGCCATTGCTTTGTTGACCTGGACTCCAGAAAAATGGAAGCTAGCGAGCATGGGAGTTGGAACGCGGCCAGCGAGGCCCGGCAGGAGGGCGGCCACGGGGACTCGCCTGGCACATACACCGGCAGTCCGCTGGCTATAGCAGCTATAGCAGATGTGGCAGATGTAGCGGCTGTTGGCAAGCAAGGACTGCTGCTGCTGCGTTGGTAGCCATTTAGTTGTGGACAGAACGAAGGGTGCAAGTGCGCGCTGCAGGCAGGCAGGTAGATGGGATCGGATGTGGTGCGCTCGATCGGTACGATGGCTCGGCGCTGGGAGCGACACGCACGCATTTGTTGCATAAATTGCGTCCAGACAGCGCGGCAGCACGTGGCTGAGGCCCTGTAAAACCTCGGGCGGCCAAGTTCAGGACCTTGGGGTCGGGCTTGGGCGTTGGCTCGCTCAGGCGTGGGTATTGGCGTGGATATTGGCGTGGGGTATGTAGCGCGGTAGCCCCGGCTGCCAGGTCAATAGCCCATGTAGTCCGCCCGCCCCTTGGCCCTCCCCGCAGCGCCACCGCCCGCCTGCGCAGCCACGCGCGGTGTCTACCACATCACAGCGCTCAAGGACGCCCCGGGCAACGACACCTTCTGCTCCCTGCTGGCCGTCGCCCAGCTCCGTCCGAGCTGTCGACGGCCTCGGCGGGCGGGCCTGTGCGTGGCTGGATGGCCCAGCAGGCATGCAGCGCCACCCTACCCTACATACCTGGGCTGCGTGGTCTTTACCTCGCTCCTTCAGCCCCGCGCCCTCGGGCTGGCTGCGCGTCCTATACCCAAACAGCCACGTGGCTCAGCCAGTCGCCAATGTCCCGGAGTGGCCTGCGCCGGGCGCCCCACGCCCCATGCACCGGCCTCTACGTGCGACGCACGTGGGCCCACAGCGGCATGCAAGCGCCTGAGGTCTTGCTATGCTGCGCGGCATGCACACAGCAGGACGCGTGCTGGAGCACTGCATGCGTGCGAGTGTGCGTGTGTTCAACGTTTTAGGGCCATGTGTGTGTGTGTGAGCGATTCGTGCCTAACCATGTGCGCCTACATGCTGCTTGCCTGCCAGCTCCACCCCGCTTGCCGATGCTTCCGCCTCCGGTCTCCTCGTCTATAACTGGTGGGAGGGGTGAAGGGCGGACAAGAGGGGAGGAGTGGGCTGCGCCAGTGTTCGACCTTGATTTATCTGGGGGGAAGAGGGCGGCGCGCGGTGCCATTGACAGCAGCAGCAGGTGGATTAGGTGGATGGGCGGGTGCAGCTAGCCCCCGCCCCCGCCCCCGCCCTGCCCCGCAGTAGCGTGGAGCAGGGCAGCGCATTCATGATTGATCAAGTGTTGACCCTGCCTGGATGTAGCGCAACACAATCGGGGAGGGCGAGTGGGCGACCCATTCATTCGGTTCCAATGCTCGCTAGATAGAGGGGGGCTCGACCAGTCCGCGGGTGGTTCTGCCTGGGCTGCTGCTCGATGCTACATAAGGGACTGGAGGCAGGCGTGGACATGAGGACGGGGTGTGGATCTCCTCGCTCGGCTGCTGTAGATAGAGCAGCCGACGGAGCTGGCGGCAAAGTGCCCTGCATGCTTCATTGTTGACTCGTTCTGTCCCCTCAACAATGCCATTACGTAAATGCAGACGGTCTAGAGGTGGACGTGGCGGCTGCGTGCGTGGGGCGCTTGGTCGTCATCGTGTGGAAAGCATGGCGCAGTGAGGGAGGCGAGCGAGGGTTGCTTGCGACAGGCATACATCTACATGTCCCTCGCTCCACACGCATTATTGTGATGCCTGCCGCGCTGTCATCGCATGCGTCCCCGCCTTTCATGCATGCGCCCTCCCGGTGGCTCATCGGCGCGTTGCGAGTCACAGGGTACGTAGGGCACCACACAAGGCGTTTACAGCAGCACAGCGTCCTAGCTGGCTCTGGGGGACAGTCGCGGGCCGGAAGCTAGCGAGCATGTATGCATCCAGCGCAGATACTGCTGGACGGAGCAGCCCCGGCCGGCTGAGCATCGATGGCCGCACATTTATCTGCCTCGGCTTGCTTGCAGCCGACAGGTAGAGCGACTCCACATTTCAGCACAACACACACGCTACATCATAGCACGCACGAAGTAGCGCTGTGTGGCACGGGTAGTGCTGCGACCGCCGGCCGGGCGGCACGAAAATAACACGCGGTGCCTTGCATAAACGGTAAGTGTACGTACTACAATATGCCGTACAAACTGCCGTACGAACAAAGCCGCCCCAGCGCCACGCACGTCATCACAACAGTACGAAAGCAACACCGGTTGCGGGGTCCTATGTGTCTACATCTCTATCGAGTTATTCACGAGTGCTCGCTTTCACGATGGCACGTGGCCTATGTGTCATGCCCTCAGCCGCGGTCAACGGCACGCGGCGCTCTGCAGAGCTGCACGCAGCCCGCGGTAGGTGGTCGGCCTCAGCGGCAGCCCTCAGTGACCGATGCCAACGGCGAAGGAGCGAGAGGCTGGGGCCGGGAAGGGCGAAGGGTTGGGGAGGAGGGGCGGGGTCGGTGGAACAAGGGGCTCAAGGGGCCCGAGGTGCGTGAGGTGGGCGGCAGGTACTGTAGGGGTTGGGCAGAGGGCCGGCAAGCAAACAAGGCGGGGTGGATGCACCTCAGCTGGATGGCCTGGGCTGTCCCCTACCGCCCTGAGTCCATATGGCCACATCCGCGGCAAGGCTGCTGCATATATATATACCAAGGGCGCTCCCAGATGCGCCACAACCGCCGAGTCACGGCAGCCACCCTACCTGATCCGTCCGCCAGCGATGTAGCGCCTCTGCTGCAGGCTCGCAACCAAGCTGGGCACGCACGCGCCTCCCGCGCCACTTCCTACCTGCCGCCGCACCAACCTATCTACCCCGCCCGCCGGTCGAGCAAGTAAGCCACTCACAAGCCAGAGAGATGCCGCCGCCGCCAATGCCGCCACCGCCGCCGACGGCCTGCGCACCAGACGACGCCGCGGCGCCGCCGCCGCCAACTCCGCCGAGCACGGGCACGATGCCGCCGACGGGAAGGACCATGCCTCCACCGCCGCCGCCGCTGCTGGCGCGGGCCGTGGCCGAGGCCGAGGACTGGCTGCCGCCGGCGGGGACAAACACTCCGCCGGTGCCGCTGCCGGCGTTGGCGCTTGCCGAAGCGGAGGACTGAGAGCCACCGCCGCCGGCAGGGACGAGGACAGTGCCGGCAGGGATGAAGACGCCGCCGGCGGGGACCACACCGCCATTGCCGCTGCCGGCGTTGGCCGAGGCTGAGGCGGAGGCCTGGCTGCCGCCGCCGGGAACGAAGAACTGCGACAGGCCGCGGCCGGCGGCGACGGTAGGTGCGGGCGCGGTGAGCAGCAGCAGCAGCGATGAGCAGCCCAGCAGCAGCCGCAAGGCTGCTGGCGGTGTTGCTGCCGAGCGGCGGACGAGGCGGGGATAGGTGAACGCCATCGCGCTTGCTTGCGTGAAGTGCAGCTGTGCTCGCGAGCGACCGATGGCGCGGCGAGTATGTTTGCGAGTGGCGCTAGCGCTGCGGCGAGCACGTTGGGCGAGCCAGGAGGCGACCGAGGCGGCCGAGCACCTTGGCCGCTGGATCGGCTTGCTTGCCGAAACGATCCCAACGTGCGCCTCGTGCGTTGGCCACCTTGGTCCGTCCGGCAAACCTTGGCATGGTTTCAGGCCAGCGGCGCATGTGCATGTGTGGATATGCATTCGATATGCAGTGCACTGCTTGTCTTGCGCGAGGAAGCAGGAGCGCTGGGTAGGTTGGCGGTTGGGTCGAAGAGCAAGCGTTGGCGAAGGCCGCCGTCCCGCGGGTCACAGGCCCGCCCGCCAACCGCTGGAGCGAGCCGGTTCGCCTTCGGCCCATAGCCGGCGTTTCGCCTTCTGCCAGCTGTTACATGTTGCGGCTGCCACTCTAGGACGCAATCCTACTCTCCTAACAGCGCGCAGGCGAAGGGCCGCCAAGACCCGGGGGTCAGCCGCCCTGCCGCCCCGGCACACGTACGGATCATACAGACACCCTGCACTCGCCTGCGCCAGCTTGCTGTGTGCCTGGACGCGCCCATAACCGAGGCCCCCGTACCTCGTTGGATCGCCAGCTCCGCACGAACCCTCCAGCTCCACCCCCATCCCGCGCCCTGGATCGCGACCTGAGCGCGAGTACTTAGCCCCGGTCCGACGCCAACATACATACCCCACACACACTCGCCTTCTCGCCACTCCAACCGATAAAAGCCACGACCCCCCGCTGAGGCACACAGCCCGTTCAACGCGATGGCGCCCTCCTCATCACGCGCCGCGCTGCTGCTGCTGCTGGGCTGCGGCGCGCTGCTGCTCGCCTCCGCCCCCACCGCCACCGCCGCCGGCCGCGGTCTGCTAGACAACCACACCAGCGGCAGCGACAGCCAGGCCTCCGCCTCCGCCGAGGCCGAGGCCTCAGCGCGCAGCGCCGGGCTGCCCGTCGTCGGCAGCGTGCCCGGCGGTGTGGTGGTGCCCGGCGGCGTCGTCTTCCCCGCCAGCTTCGCCTCCGCCTCCGCCGCAGCGCAGGCCTCCGCCAGCTCCGGCGGCAGGTTCCTGCCCGGCGGCGGCGTCTTCATCCCCGGAAGCGCCAGCCAGGCCTCGGCGGCGGCGCAGGCAGGCGCGGCGGCAGGCAGCGGCGGCGCAGGCGACAGCAGCGGCAGCCAGGCGGGGGCCGGTGCGGGCGCGCAGGCCGGCGCCGGCAGCGGCACCTTCGATGGCTAGAGCAGGTGGGCAGTGCGGATGCCGTGACGAGGGATATGGGCGTCAGAAGGGATATGGCGGCGGGGGGGGATCGGCGGGGAAGGGGAAGCACGCCGTCACTAGCCAGGACTGCTGCAGGGCAGTGCATGGGGCGGCCGGCAGCAAAGGCTCTCGTGGGAGCGTGTACAGCTTTAGCGCCGACGTCCTGCGCTGCAACTCCTTAATGCCCAATATCCGTGACACCCTACCTCCCACCCTTCGCTGCGTGCCCCTCGCCCGCCCCGCCTCGTGTGCAGCGCTCACCTAGCTCACCGCCCTCCAACCAACGCGCCATGCATGGCCTGCCATCAGCCCTGCGGCCTCCGGCTGGAGCTGGTCCAGGGCGCAATGCCGGGCGCCGCGCTGATCGATGTCAGCATCGCCAGCATGCATGGCTTCAGCGGGCTTGCTTGCGTTCCCGTGTTCCTGCTGAGGTCCCAGGGTCGATTTGTTTCCAAGGTCGAGGTGTCCTTGCGTTGTAGCTGTAAGGGCGTAGGCTCACAGCGATCGTACTATGCTGTGCGTGGTAGCTAATGCAGGGTCGATCTGCGCTGCAGGGTTGTGTGCGCCCGGCTGCGGACATGTCGGGCAGGGCGGTTGCGATTGGTGGTACCGTACGTATCGCGTGTACGTGCATGTAGTGCGTGAGCTGCGCGCCCCGCGACGAAATGTCACTTGCCACGTCGTGCTACTACTGCTGCTCATGATACGCGTCGGTATTGTTGTTGCTTGTTGAGTGCCTGAAAGGATAGGATAGGCCAGGCACCACCCTATGTATCGTATGGCCAAGCCCACGGCAGGTTGTAAACTGAAGTTCGTAAGCATCATGGACCCTGCATAATTCTGCCAAGCAACGCAGTAAGCAAGCAAGGCGGCTCATTGCCGCAGCCCACGCCACCCCACCAAGCCCCGCGCTGCCCCTGCTCATACTCGCTGCCCGCAAATGACAGCGTGGGGCAGAGCGGGCATCATCTCTCCTTTGCTCGCCAACCACCACATACCTTCGCCTTGCCTGCCAGCGTCCCCTACTGCGTGCCGCCTCGGCCCCGCCCGGCCCCGCCGGCCCAACCGCCGGCCCCTTCCGCCCGCCGTCCATCCGCCCACGCTTCCGCCCGGCCCCCTTCCTCCGGCGCCCGACCCATGAGCTATTCATGGCTCCGGGACGCGTTTAGGCCGATCATGTTCATGGAAAAGTAAAGCGAAGCCAGGGGTATGTTGAAGAGCAAGCGTTGGCGAAGGCCGTCCCGCGGGTCGCAGGGGCCCGCCAACCGCTGGAGCGAGCGAGCCGGTTCGCCTTCGGTCCGCAGCCGCCACTTCGCCTCCAGCCAGTTGTCACATATATATTGCGGCTGCCCCTCTAGGACACAATCCTAATTTCCTAGCAGCACGCAGGCGAAGGGCCGCAAAGACCCGGGGGTCAACCGCCGTTCCGCCGCCCCTGCGCACGGCTCACGCAGACACCCGGCGCTCGCATCGCATAGCAGCTGCACATGCTGCGTCAGCTAGCTTGCTGACTGCCTTTCATGAGCCTGCAACCGAGGCCCCCCGGACCACGTTGGATCGCCAGCTTCCGCACAACCCCAGCTCCAACCCCCATCCCGCGCCCTGGATCGCGACCTGGGCGCGCGTACTTAGCTAGCCCCGGTCCGAGGCCAGCAGCACTCCCCCCATACACGCGCCTCTCGCCACCCAAGCCTATACACACCACAACCCCCCACTGCAGCCCACAGCCGCCTTAGTCCAACGCGATGGCGCCCTCCTCATCACGCGCCGCGCTGCTGCTGCTGCTGGGCTGCGGCGCGCTGCTGCTCGCCTCCGCCCCCACCGCCACCGCCGCCGGCCGCGGCCTGTCGCAGTTCTTCGTCCCCGGCGGCAGCGGCAGCCAGGCCTCCGCCTCCGCCTCCGCCGAGGCCTCTGCGCGCAGCGCCGGGCTGCCCGTCGTCGGCAGCGTGCCCGGCGGCGTGGTGGTGCCCGGCGGTGTCGTCTTCCCCGCCAGCTTCGCCTCCGCCTCCGCCGCGGCGCAGGCCTCCGCCAGCTCCGGCGGCAG
>BDDC01000550.1:0-33657 GCA_001662425.1 Chlamydomonas sphaeroides
TCCAAGCTGCGGTTGCTGTTGCGGGGCCCGCACACCGCACGCGTGTGTCGGCCCCGTCCCCGTCCCCGTCCCCGGCCAGGTCATCCACCGTGACATCAAGCCCGCTAATGTGCTCCTGGCCGGAGGAGGCACGTCGTGCTCCGCCAAGCTGTGCGACTTCGGGTTCGCCCGCTACGTCACCCCAACAGCCGTCAGCGGCCATGCTGCTGCGGAGCGCCTGAGCTCTTATGTCGTCACGCGGTGCGTCAGGGAGCTGGGGGCTGAGGAACTGCGCTCCGAGTCCTCGCACTGCTCGTTGGCTGCCGGACGTCGGCCCTAGACAAGAACCCTCACCCTCACTCCCGCTGTCCCCGTCTCTGACGCCAGGTGGTATCGTGCTCCCGAGATTTTGGTCGGCCACGAGTATGGCATACCGAGCGACGTGAGTTGGTTCGTTACCGGCGGCGGCTGCGACCCCGACGTCAGGGCAGCATGGCCGGCCGGCGGACCCTTAGCTGGGGCCCCCGTGGCTCCGCACATGGACACGCGTTGCCAACGCATGTTCATGTTCTCGGGCTGCCTCTTCGCCACACCCCCAGGTGTGGAGCCTGGGCGCTACCCTGGCCGAGATGGCTACGGGCGACCCGCTCTTCCCCGGCTCCTCCACGCTAGACCAGCTGGCGCGCATCATGCGCTGCTTCGGGGCGCTGCCGGCCGCACTCGCCGCCCGCGTCATGACGAACGAGCGGCTAGCGCTGCTGCGAGTGCCGCCGCCGCGGTCGCGCACGCTGGGTCAGCGGCTGCCGGTGCGTGTCGGGCTCCCCCCCCTTGGTGCCGAGCACTGGACGCATGGCCTCATGCCGCGTCGCAGCCTCCACCCCGACGGCCGCCTCACGCTTGCCTCGCCTCGCTGACCCGCAGGGCATCGACATCCGCCTGCTCGACCTCATCGCATCCTGCCTGGCCGTCGACCCCGCGCGCCGGCCCAGCGCGGTCGACCTCCTGCGCATGCCCTTTTTCCGAGAGGTGCCGCAGCTGCTCGCCGGCACGCCGCTGGAGGCCCTGCTGCGACTGCCGGCGCCCTACCCTCACCTCAACCTGCCCCGATCTTCCTCCCTCACTACGCCGCCACTGGCCAGCGCCGGCCTCGCATCGCCGCCGGTGCTAAAGGCCGAAGCGCGGCGCACTGGTCAGCGCTCATCGACGGACACAGGATGCCTCGAAGCGCGTGCAGCCGCGGTGAGGGCAGCGGCCGAGGCAACGTCTGCGACGGGCCCGCCAATCGACAGCCGCCGGCCGCTGGTCCCTGGTGCACAGCTCGCGGCTCTCCAGGACCACAACCCCGGCGCCGCGCCTGCGGCTGACGGCCGGACACGGCCGGACGCAAGCGGCCAGCAGTCCTCGGCCGCCCACGTCGCACCGCACCCCTCCCCCGTGGCCGTGCCTGCGCCGGTCCCCTCCGACAGCGCGGCCATGCCGGCGCCGGTGCCGGTGCCGGGACCCCTGCCGTTCCCGGCCGACGGCGCGGCCGTGCCGGCGCCCGAGCCCGTGCCGATTGAGGTGCGCCGGCAGCCGCGCGGCGCGCCAGGACGCAGCGCGACCTGGAACGCCGCCGCGGGCGTGCACGCGCCCACTGCCGACGGCGGGCCCGCGCAGCCGCGGGACGCCGTGCCGGACTGGCGCAGCGCCGCGGTGGCGGCCGGCGGCCTTGTCCCCGCACCCATCTCGCCCGGCTCCCACCCCGCCGACGCCGCCACCGGCACGCAGCGCACGCCGCCGGCTGCCGGGCTCCCGGATGCCAGCGGCGGCGGCGGCGGGGCTGGCGGCGGCTCGTCGAGCTGGCGCATCCCCGTTTGGGCGCCCTCCGGGACCGGCTGCCGCGCGCCGGACAGCGGCTCGAATGTGCTGTCCAACAATTCGGTCGGGCACACCGGCACCAGCCCCGCGTCGTCGCGCCGCCCCAGCCAGGCGAGCCTGCGGCAGATGACCAGCCTGCCCGGCTTCGGCGCCTGCGTGGTGGGTGTGTACCGCCGCTCCAGCACCTCCCTGCTCATCAGCGGCGCCGCCGGCGGCATGGGCGGCGGCGCCGTCGAGCTGGGCGGCCGGCTGTCGTCGGCGATGACGGGGGACCTGTCGCAGAGCGCGCAGCGCAGCAGCGGCAACAGCTGGGGCATGGGCAGCATGGGCATGACGAGCACCTGCCTCTCCCGCGCCGGCCTGCCCATGGTCCCGTTCAGCCCCTCGGGCCTGCCGGAGGACGCGCCCCTGGCAGACGGCACCAGGCTGCCGCACCGCCGCGCGCCGTCCGGCTCGCAGGCCCCCTTCTCGCTCGCCTTGCTCGCCAGCGGCTCGGTGCGCCTGCTGCGCGCAGCCAACGGCAGCCTTGGCGGCGGCGGCGCCGCCGCCGATCAGCACATCAAGGCCTCGGGTAGCGAGGCGCTCGTGTGCTTCACCGCCGCCGCCGCCCGCGCCGGCCCAGGTGGCGCCGATGCCAGGGACCTGCTCCGCGCCCGCCTGTCACACCCAGAAGCCTGGATCGGCGGCTCCGACGTCGACGCTGACGCCGCGTCCGCGTCCGCGACTTCCTACGGCTCGGCGCTGCCCGGCGGCAGCCGCATGCTGACGCGGCTGGCCTCCCAGCGCACCGGCACGGGGCTGAGCCGCTTCGCGGTGGGCACGCACACGAGCACGCACTTGCTCAGCACGGACCGCAGCGGCGCGGCCTCGCAGGAGGGCTCCGCGGCGGCGGCCAACGAGGTCTTCTGCGGCATGTCGCTGGCCGCGTTGCAGGCGGTCCTGCCGGACTCGGAGGGCCTGCCGCTGGCCGTGTCGGTGGCGCCGCTCAAGGCGGGCGGCGGCGGCGCCCAGCCGTACGACATGCGCGTTGGCGCGCTGCCGCCGCCGCCACCCACGGACGCCTTCGACGACGTGGCGGATTTGCAAACGAGTCCTGTCGCGGGTCCGGGTTCAAGTCCGGTTCCGACCCCGCCGGCGGCGGCTGCAGCCGCGGTTGTGAGCGTTGCGGTCGCCCCCGTTGCTTGCGGCGGCGGCGGCGGCGCAGGGCGCAGCGCGCCGCCGCCGCGCCGCAGCCTTGGCGGCGCGCTACGCGCGCTGCTGCACGCGCTGGCGTGCGGCGGCCGTGACGCATCTGGCGCGCCGGAGTGACTAGGCCAGCGCTAGGGTGAGCCGCGGCCTCAGGACTGGCCAGTGCCGGCTGACTTTGGCCACAGAGTCGGGCGGGAATTTTCAGGGCGTAACCGCGAACGGACGAAGTCTGAGCGGGAGGTGGGGAGATGTGGGCACGTGAGGCACGGTGAGCGCTCGCGCTGATTCCACAACGCACGCGCGCCGAACAAAAAGCATGGGCACCATAAGTGCTTGTTGAGCCCGGCATCCGTCCGTCACAGTGTGGTGCCGCTGGCCTGTAACGATTGCTTTGGGCGCGTCACGCCGCTGCCAGGAGGCCGCTTGCCGCTGACGCCTGGTGGCCTGCGGTGCTGGCGTGGCCCCGCCGGTGTGGTAGTGCGGCAGGGCGGACTTCGGGGGCCGCGACGAGATAGGCTGGGGGCAGGGCGAAGGCGCCTTGCTCGGGGGCCCGGTGCATGCGCTGCGGCCTTGCAGATGGTGGGGATGGGCCGCGCTGACGGTGGGGATGGGCCGCGCTGCGTCCCTGGGTTGTGAGGCGGCTGGGTTATGTGGCGGAGCCGCGGAGGGCTCGTGTGACGGGCCAAGGGTGCTCTCCGCCGCGCAGGACGCGGCAGCCAGGTGGGCGGCGTACAGCATTCCCAACGACTGTCAACGGCAATGTCGCCGAGCCATGAGGCCTTCAACGATTAGCCAACGCATGCGGGCGCTGTACGGCGCTGTACGGCAATGTGGGGGGCCTCCAGGGAGCCGCACAGGCGTGGCCTGCCGAGGCCCCTGCGCAGGGGGCGCACCGGACGCGCGCTGTTAGGATGCAGCTTGTGTCGTACGTGAGCTTGGTTGGGCGCTCGGCTAGAGAGCACATTGTTACTTGGCGCTGTTCAGGTATCCGCTGCGCGCATCGGCTGCGGGCGGCTTCCGCCGCCTGGGTCGTATGCGGGCGATAGGGCATACTACTGAAATCTAAGTCATGGCGCCCGGCTTGATTGCTGACGTGTGCAGGTGGTACACATGGGCAGCAGCGCGTGCCTGATTAGCTTTGCTTGTGTGTGATAGTTGTACAGTTGTGGGGGCGATCCGGAGCGTGCGGTGGGCGGTTGCAGCGTGGCAACCGCCAGGGAGGGGCGCTCGAGCGCGGCATGGCAGTCGCGTTCGTAGGCAGGGGCATGGCGCAAACATCAGGCAGACTGGAGCCATTGGCATACGTATTGGGCTCGTCACCGCAGCCGCGGTCGGCACTGCTGCGTTGGTGGGGCGACGGCGTCGGCGCGTTGTGGATTGACAAGTGCACGGCTGTGCAGCATGGGCGTTTGTGTGTGTCGGTCAGGCGGCTGCGGCAGCGCGTCATGATGCCGGCGGCGCATGCGCCGTGCGCTTCGGTTGCTGGGTCGGTTTCACCAGCCCGGGCCGATTAACGATTAGCCAACGCATGTGGACGCTGTACGGCAATGTACGGCAGAGTGGCGGGCCCAGTGGAAGGCCCGGGCCGGCGGCTTTGGCCGCTGGGGTCTGCGCTCATTTTCTGTGTCCTGAGCGCCTGGTCCGGATGCCGGCCAGCAAGCAACGCATGTTTCAAGACAGAGCGGAGCTAGAGTGATGTACGCACGGCAGCGGGTAGTCCCGTTTGTGGGCGGCTGGGCTTGGCTAGACCGGGCTGCGCAGCGGAGCGCGCAATGTGGGAGCGCGGTGGGAGCTGGCTCTGGCACGCTGTAGGTAGTGGCGATGGTGTTCATGTGTTGATACCTAATTGGTCTGCTCAATATCTCTATTGCTCGCATACAGCTTGACCGCGAGCCTGAGCGCGGTGCGGCGGTGATCACGGACCGTCGCGGACCGTCGCGGACGGCACGGATGGGTACCTAGCCGTGTGGTTGCTGCTTGGCGTGCCGGTCACGGCTTGGCGTGTGCACGGTGTCGCGTGGGGGTGTTGGTGGCTGTCCGTAGCGTGCGCAGCAAGTGCAGGATCGGCGGCGGCGCTGGACCGCCGCTCGGCGCCTGACTCGCGGCTGTGATGCAGGCTGGGGGCGCCCCGCATCACCCTGCACCTCGCACGTCGCATGCAACCTAACCTGCCTTTGGCTTCGCTGTTTCGAACAAGGGAAGGCCTTTGCCCCGCGTCCGCCTTGCTTGGAACCACCGTGGCGGAGCGCACTGTGCCTGCAGCCCTGCACCAGGCAGGCAACGGCCGTTCCTCGCCTCTTTAATGGAGGTAGCGCGGGGTGGGCGCGAGCCGTGCTGCAGAGCCGTGCTGCAGAGCGGGGCCGGGAGGCGCGCCAGCCCCGAGCGCGCCCTGCGCGGCTGCTCGACGGTCAAGAATGGGAGCTGTAGCAGCCAAGGTGGCGAGGCTGCAGCGGACTCGATTGTTCTGGCAGCCAGGGCGACAAAGGTCACCCCCTTACAGGGCGCTCGTAGCCTCTACCGGCCTATCCACCTGCTGCGGGCCGCCTGCCATCTGTCCGTTCCCTAGCCAATCTCCGGCACCACGCGTCCTCTGGCTTGGACTTGCCTAGCCGCCCTCAGGGGTCTCCCCTCGCCGCCTGCCACCTCCCGCACGCCGTGTCACCAACGCACCGCCCTGCTGCACCCGTCCACACACGCCACGGGGCCACCTCCATCATCCCGCCGGCCGCCGCCCCAGGCACACCCACACCGCAGCCCCGCACCGCCCGCCCGTGCGTCACTCAAGCCATGTCAACGGCGCGAACGATGCCAGCCCCACAAACGAGGCCGGCCGACCCGCGGGTCAGCCCTGTAGGGCCCCATCCTCGGACGGCCCGCCACCGGCACCTTGCCGCCAGGGCCTCATCCAGGAGCCCGTTCACCAGCGGTGCCAACGCGAGGGCCGGCTGGAAACATGCGGCGAGTGTGCACAGCCCGCAGCGGTTTGACGGCGTCGCGCGCTAGCCTCGTCCTGCCAACCCATGGCCCTCCAAAGTTAGGCCGCCGCCCCCCCCCCTTCACCCTGCCCAGGCGCCGCTCACGCGAGCGCCTCGTTGAGGAACTCATTCACCTCGGCGCGCAGCTCAAACACAACACCCAGCTGCGCCTCGGGCCCAAGCCGCTCCCACGCGTCGCGCAGCGCCGCCAGCGCCTCCAGCGGCGCCACCGCGCGCCGCCGCCGGCGCGCGATGCGCGCCAGCTCCCCAGACCGGCCGCCTCGCTCCGGGCGCACGTCCTCCTCCTCCTCCTCGCCATCGTCCGCCGCGGCCTCGGCGGCGGCCTTGGCGGCCGTCACCTTGTAGGGCACGGAGCTGACGCCGGCCTTGAGCTCCTCCGCGGTCCAGGCGATGCGCTTGGCGGCGAGCACGGCGAAGGCAATGTCGGCGGCGCACAGGCGAGGCGCGTCGGCCTGCAGCTTGGCCCAGGCCTGGGGACGGGCCAAGACACCGGGCCGAGGATACCCGGACGGTGAAAGGTCCCGTCGCGAGCCAACAGGCTTCCGAATGCAAATCGCCGCTCGGGCGAGAGGCCCGTAGGCTGCGTCGGGGCCGCGCCCTGGCGCAGGCCGCGAGCACCGACCCCAGACGCCAACCCTTTGGCCGGACCCGGCCGTCCGCAGCCGACCGACCGAGCGCACGTCGCCTCTGCAGCCCACGCACCTTCTTGACAAAGCGCGGCGGCGGCATGGACATCATGGCGGTGTAGTTGAGCAGCCGCGCCACCGCCTCGCCGCTGGCCTCGGGCAGCCGCTTCTCAAAGCAGCGCACGTAGCGCTCCCACCACGGTAGCGAGGGGCGCACGCCCATGACCGCCAGCGCGCCAAACACGTTGGACAGCGCCTGAAGGGGCGAGCGGGGGACAGGCGGAGGAGGAGCGCGTGAGGTGAGGCAGCGCCCGGCGAGCTGCTCGCTGCGGTCGATGCATGGCGGGCTGCGCGGGCGAGCAAAGGGATGGGGCCGGCGCTGGTCGCGGGCGTGGACGCGAGGGTCGGGCGGTGCCGGGCGGCTTGCACGGGACGGTTGGCGCGGTGAGGGCGGGGCGGCCGCCAGGTGGCGACGCGGCGCACCTGAGCGTCGGCTTGGGGCAGCAGCCGCCTCGTAGCCTCCAGGATCTTGGGTGCCTGCAGTCACCATACCGGCACAGCGGGGGCACAGGAGCGCGCGTCAGCCTGGCCCCGCGGCCTCAGCAGCGGCAGGCGTCAGGCAGCTATGACCCAGCGGGCAGGCGGGCGCGGCGCCAGCGAATGGGCGGGCGCATGGGGCTTCGACACGGCCTCGGCACGGGCGGCCACCGGGGCTCCACCGCAGCATGCGGCACCGGCTGCTGGCTGCTCCGCTGCCGCTGCCCCAGCTCGGGTCTGTTCTACGAGCGTCGTATCCAGCTGTTCCATTGCCGCTGCTGCTGCGCCTCGCCGCCCCGTGCCGCTGCCCCGCCGTCCTGCAGCATGCTGCCCCCCACGTCCGTCGTTCTCCCCCTGCCCCCGCGTGTCGCTGCCGCACCTGGCGCACCCCGCAAACCCAGTGCCCTGCAGCCCCTCCCTCCCTAACATGCTGACCCGCTGCCGCGCCCGCAAACCCAGTGCCCAACAGCCGCTCCCTCACACCGCTGCCCCACTGCCGCACCTGGTACTCCGTGGGCGCGAACTCCAGCTTGGGCAGCGCCAGCAGCGCGTCCTGCAGCTGCGCCGCGCTCATGCGGTCGGCCCACTGCACCACCCTGCGGCACCACAGGGGCAGGCCAGGCAGGCGTCGTCGGCCTGCTCGCACTTGGCGAGGCAGCCCCCTTTGATTGCGCCCCTCGCCTTCACACACAGCGACGGAGCCCCGGGGATTGCGGGGTTGAAGCGGACGCAGCTGCGGTGCTGCGGTGGGGGCCGTGTGCACGTGTGCACCGCCTGGCTGACCAGCTTTGGGTCCACGGGCGGCAGTCACTCCCCACACGTTATGCTACAGAGAGCACCGCCCCCACCTGAACACCGCCTTGCTGATAAGCTTGCGGTCAATGGGCGGCATCTCCGGGCAGCGCTCGCGCAGCAGCGCCAGCGCCCACAGCGAGTTGGACACAGCCTGCGGTGCGGGGCGCGGAACAACATGGTCATGGAAAGCGTCAGCTCGATGCGCATCATTGCGAGTCTGTATAGTTCGGCTCTTAGACAGAAACTCATAGCATTTTTAACTTCCACCTGGGGAGTATCCGTATTTGCGGGTCAGCCCTAGGTCGACGACGGCTTGAGCTGCGACTCCCTGTAGCCTCTGGGTCCCTGGCATGCCTCCAAGGCGCGCTCGGCGCCCGACTTCACCGCCCGGCCGGCTGTCCTGCGTTCCGGCCCGAGCCCACCCCGCGCCTCCGTCGCGGCCCCGCCGCCCCTGAAGCTGCAGCGCATGCCCATGACCCACCTGCACCCCTCACACCCCGACCCCAACGCCCTCCCCCCGGCCACCACACCCAACACGCACCTGCACGTCGGGCGTCCTGCTCTCGCCCAGCACCACCTCGTCCATGCGCGCCCACACCGCAGGCCACCACTCGCGCATGTCGGGGCTCCACCGCAGCAGCGCCAGGCCCAGCAGGAAGTTGGACAGCTGCTGCGGCCGGTCCACGCGCCGCAGCTCCTTCAGCAGGCCGATGCACAGCTGCGGTGCAAAGAGGGGCGGGGCGGGTGGGGCGCAGCGACTCAGGTGTGGGTGATGGGCATGGCCCAGGCCGGCGGGGGCGAAGGCCGTGTACGGGCCGCGGTATCCCGCGCCGTGGGCGGCATCACTGCATGGCGGCCGCGTCGCGCCACGGATGGCTCAGCTGGCCGCGAGGCCACGCGAGGCAAACGACGTGTGGCTGAGCCGGCAGTGCATGCTCGAGGCGCAACCAAGGGCGTGCACCGCCAGACTTCCAAACGACATTAGAGACAGCCGAGCAACGGAGGGCAGGTCACATAAGCCCTGCGTGGCGCGAGCTCTGTGTGGCGTGGTGATCAAGGCTGCGGGGCCCGCGCCATGGCGGGGCCCCGTGGCCACTTGCACGAGCGAGGCCCCCGCCGCTGCACCCCCGCCCCACCTGGTTCATGAACAGGCCCTTGGGCTCATAGCCCAGCCGCCCCAGCGCCCACGCCACGTTGGACAGGTCCTGCGGGTTGAACGTCGCCACCTTGCCTGTCGCCGCCACCGCCCACGCGTCCAGCAGGCGCTCCGACACCACGTTCGTCGACGCGCGCTTGGCCGCGGCCTCCGCCTCCGCGGCCGCCTTGGCGGCCTTGGCCTCGGCCTTGGCCAGGGCCGTCTTGCCGCCGCGGAACCGCACCGGCCGGGCCCGCTCGTCTTCCCCGTCCCCGTCGCTGGGCGCGGCGTCGGCCTCATGGCCGTGCTGCGGCTCGGGGTTGGGCTGCGGCGCCTCGGCCGTCGAGCTCGACTCGAGCGGTGCCGGCGGCCGCAGCTTGGCGGCTGCCCACACGAAGCTGGCCAGGCCGCGCGCCTGCATCTCCGACAGTATTTCGGGCGTGGTCACCTCCTCCAGCTGCGCGGCGAACGCGGCCACGGCGGCCGGGTCCGCTGGTGCCGGCTGCTCCGGCTCGGGCGCACGTTCCTCAAACTGCTTCCTGGGCTGCTGCTCCCGCTGCTCCTGCTGCTCGGGCGCTTGCTCATCGTCCTCGCCCTGCTCCCGGCCCTGCTCCCGCCGCATGGAACGCATGGACACACGCAGGACGCGGCTGCGAGTGTCCTGCGGCGACGAGGGGCCGCGCCGCTCGCCGTCGTCAGACGACTGCGACGGCGGCGGCGGCGGCGGCGCGGCGAGTTTTGCCAGGCGAGCCCAGAACTGCGGAGTAGCGAGACAGGCGGGCGCAGTCGCGGGTCAGGACATGCGAAGACCGTGGCGCCCATCCCACATGTGGCGGAGCCAGGCATCCTCAGCAGCGGCTGCTGCAACATGTAGCCTGCCTGACGCCACGACGTACGGCCGGCTGCTGGGCTTACCGACACGACGTGGACTGCGTTGTACTCCTGCCTCCGCGCCCTGGCGAGCAGCGACCGCAGCCGGGCGACGTCCGACGCGGTGTTGATCATGGCCGTCAGAGCGGCAGCGTCGAGCGGGCGGTCCTGCTGGCCGCCCCTGCCCACGGGCCTGCTGCTTGGATGTTTGGCCTTGGCGGCGGACCGCCGCCGGGGTGTGCGGTCGGCACCGTCACCGGAACCAGCGCTGGTCGTGGCGGCGCGGCTGCTGGCAGCGCGCTCTAGCCGGGCGACATCGTCCGACTCGGCAAGGACCAGGTCGGGAGCGGCGTCGGGCGAGCTGCGCGTGCTGGACCCGGCGCGAGAGTCGAGGAATGTAGACGCGTCCGATGAGCGGGAGATAGGCGCCGCCACGCGCGCGACCACCGAGCTTCGCGCCAGGGCAGTTCGCCGGACGCCATGGGCCTGCTCGGGCAGGGCCGGTGCAGCACGTCAAACGTGCTCAATTGCCTGGCACCGGGTGCTATATTGCCAGGAAGCTGCGGGAAGTGCACGCGTGTATGTTTGTGCACGCCTGTCGCATGTCGCGGCGGCGGCGCTTCGCGTTCAGGGGACCACGATGAAAGGCAACGCGCAAACCCATGAGCTACAGCTGCAACAGGACCCTCGGACAACAAGCCCTGTCACCAGCGTCGTGGCTCTGCGCGACCACCAATTCTCCCGACAACCACAAGACGCCCAAGCTCGCCTGGCTTGCCCGTAAGGCGTTCAAATCAGCCGGGCACTTCAATTGATGCGCCCGCATACTGACAAGCGCTCACACGCTGCACAACAACGCTTTCTTCGGGTGTGTGAACCGTCGCGCGTGGTCGGCGCCAGATATCAATGCACGGGGCAACTGTACGTTGTAGGCGACAGCAGTGGGTACTCTTTGAGCATAGTGGGCGGGGCTGGCGTGCTGTCTGGCAAGGGCCCGCAATGCAACATGGCCCCTAAGCAAACTGCACCAACGGGTTGCGTTGCACAGTGAACATAGTACTCAAACGTTTGCCGTTTTATCAACGCCACTTCGTCACGTTACTTGCCTGCCTCGCGTGCAAGCACCCCAGTGCAACATTAATCAGCTCAAGCTATGGCCGGCCGCGCGCCCCCTGGGGCCCCCGGAGGAGCTCAGCTCAGGGTGCGATTGTACCGCCCCGAGGACAAAGAAGCTGTTCGCCACATCTTCAAGTACGTGACCATCCACTCGGCAGCCGACCGGCACGCTGCTCTGCCGCTGCACGCCCCTCACGCCCCCTGTTTCCGCCGATCAACCGACAGGGAGGGCATGATGGGGCTTGTGCCTGAAGGCATCAGCGCGGTGGTGTCTGCCCAGTAAGCCGTGCACGGCACGCGAGCTTGCCGTCTGCTGGTCCGTGCCCGCCGGCGCTGCCAGAACCCCTGAGGCCGTCAGCCGCCTGCCGGCCTTCTGCACCACCCTAACGCTCCCGCCGCCCTGCTTCGTGTCCTCCATGTGAAGGCGCGGGCTGCAGGTGCTCTGCGTTGGGCTACCTGTGGCCGGCGTGCTGCTGGCGCCGAGCACCAACGCCCTGCCCACCACAATCGCCGTCAAAGCCGCCGCCGGCCTTGCCGCTGCAGGTACGCCACCCGCGACCCTTGCGCCAACGAAGGCTCGATCTATCAAGCCTTTGCATGATGTGTCCTTGCTGAGTCACCGTGCGCCAATGGCAGCTCAGCCTGTGCCTCCTACCCCGAGGCCTCCAGCCACCGGCCACAACTGCTCGCCCTGCCGCCTTCACCCAGCCTCGCGCCAACATGCGCATGCTCCCTGTCCCTCCCGCATACCGGTAGCCTTTCTACCAACCGCTCCACACACCTTTCCGCGTCGGTCCCTCCTGCCTTGCACCCGCTCCCATCCTCACCGCCTTACCTTTGCTTCCCGACCCCCGTTCCTCCCCGCCTCCTCCCACACGTCCGCCCGCAGCCATCGTGCCCACCGCCCTCTACTTCTTCCTGCGCCGCGCCTTCTCCACCTACGTCAACGAGAGCCTGGACGACGACCTGGCCGCCATCGACACCTTCTACTCTGCAGCTGGCGCCGGGTCGGGCAGCGCCTTCTGGGTGGCGGAGTTGGTGGAGCCCGGCGCGGTGAGTGTCGCGGCACCGCGGTTCCTGGCGCGTCTCACCGTGCGCACGATGAGTGGCGGAGTTACCTGAGCAGTTAACGACTGTTATGAGCGCGATGCACCTGGTGCGCTTTCGCCTGTGCTGGGGCGGGTCCAGCCTTGGCTGGCGGGGCGTCGCCGGGCAGGGGCCCGAGGAGCCCTAGGGCCACGCCTTCTGTGTGGCGTAGCTGGTCAGGCCGGGCGCTGTGAGCGCGGCAGCCAAGCGGTGGTGGGGGCCGGGGGCCGCCTGCATGAGGTCTCAGGCCCATCAGCTGATAACCCTGTTCTGCTATGCGCCTTGCTTGCCCCTGCCTCAGGCGACACCGGCGTCCATGTCCCGCGTCAGCTCCGCCGCCACGCTGCGGCCGGCGCCCGCCGCCAAGCCCGCCGTGCAGCCGCCGGCTCCGGTGGCAGCCGCGCCGCGGCCCGCCGCCACCGCCGCCACCGCCGCCACCGTCGCCACCGCCGCTGCCGACAACGGCGGCGGAGTGGGCTGCGAGCCCGCGGCCCCCGCCGCCAAGCCGCCACCGCAGCTGGCGGCAGCCGTAACGCTGCCACCGCCCACCGCAGCCGCCACCACCAACAGCCCCAAGCCCGCGGCGCCGACGCCTCCTGCTGCAGCCGCCGCAGCCGACTCGACCACGGTTGTGCCGGCGCCAGCGCCAGCGCCAGCGCTACATGCCGCAACCGCCCCTGGGCCCGCGGCTGCCCTGAGCAGGGCGCAGCCGGCGGAGGAGGGGCAGGTGGCAGGGGGCTCGGCGGCGCCGCGCACTTCGGCGTCGGCGGCGTCGGCGGCGTCGGCGTCGGCGGCCCAGAGCGAGGAGGAGGAGGCCCGGCGCGTGGTGGCCGGCCTCGTGGCCGCGGCGGTTGCGAAGCTGGAGGCGTCCACGTCGGGGCCGCTGGCCGCAGCGCAGCCGCGGTCAGCCACGCCCACGCCGCCGCGAGGGCTTTCTGCGCGCAGCAGCGTGGACCGCTCGCTCATTGCAGCGACAGCGGCCCCAGCGGCCAACGGCCTGTCCTCGCCGGCGCCGCTGCCGCCGGCGCCGGCGCCGCCACAGCCACCGCCGGCCGCCGCAGCCACCGAATCCGCAGCACCCATGGCCAACGGCAGTGCTGACGCTAACGCTAACGGTGACGCTGATGTTGACGCTGACGCTGACGCTGACGCTGACGCTGACGCTGGCACTGGCACTGGCGCAGCCGCCGCCGCCGCCCCTGTCACAGCGAAGGCGCTGCCCGTGGTGGCCGAGGACGCCTCCGCCAACGGCGCCCCCGCGGCCGCCGCCGCCACTGTCGCTGCTGTCTCCTCGCAGCTGCAGCCGCAGCCGCAGCCGCAGCCGCGGCCGCAGCCGCAGCCGCAGCCGCAGCCGCAGCCGCAGTCGGTCTCGCCCGCGCCGTCAAGCGCCATGTCGTGCCGCTGGGACGTGCTGGCCGCGGCGGGAGCAGCCCTGCAGGTCTCGGCGACGGCCGTTGCCGTGGCCGTGGCCGCGCCGCTGCAGCCATCTCCGGTCGCCGCGCCAGCGGGCAGCGGCCGCACAATCGTCGGCTGCGTCGCCCTGGAGCGCAAGTCGTGGCAGGTGCGGCATGTGGCCTTGGGCTCACGGGGGCAGCGCTCGGGTGCCTCGTGCGGTGTGAAGGCAGCGGCTTGGCCGCTGCCGCTGCTGCAGCGTCTACACCCACACCGCCTGCGTGCCTCGCTGCTCTCGCATCAAGGCCACCTCCGCCTCTCCGCAGGACACTGCGCTGCGCCCCCGCTGCTCCTCCCGATGTGCGTCTGCCGTCTGCAGCATGATCTCCTTGACCGCACCCCCGTGTCCGTCCTGTGCCGCCGCCCAGGTGGCGGAGCTGCGGCGCATGAGCGTGGCGCCCGGCCACCGCGGCCGCGGCATCGGCGCCAAGCTGCTGAGCACGCTGACGGACCACGCGCGCGACGTGGGCTTCCGGGAGCTGGTGCTCACCACCAGCAGCCTGCAGGTGGGGGGAACGGGCGTGTGCTTGTGCGCGATGCATGCGGCGTGGAGGTGTACCCGTGGCGTTGGGAGTTCCCCGTGTTTGTGTTTGCGGTCGTGCGGAAGGCTGTGGGCGTAGGCGGCTCGAGCTCCTCCGCAGCGACCAGCCTGTGGCTGGAGCATGGGGCGCGTGGGAGAGTCCGGGATGGCGCGGGCCTAGAGCAACCCGACAGTCGGGTGGCGCAGGGGACTGCGCTCGGGCTAGCCTTAGACCTGGCAGCTGCGACCCGCAGCCTTCACGCAGCGGCCGTACCGGTACTGCGCCTGGCTACAGGTAGCTTGGCTGCGCACTGAAATGGTCGCTGAACAGTGTCCTGTGAACCGCATCCCTGCAGGGCCCCGCCATGCGCCTGTACGAGCGGGGCGGCTGGACGTGCAGCAAGGTGGTCGAGGTGAGCGCGCCGTTGTGGCCGCGGCCATGGGCCCATGCTCTGCGGGCGTCCATCGCCCCGCGCCCGCGCCGCTGCAACGCGTGTGCCGCGTGCGCCCGCCCCGCAGTACCCGACGGTCAAGGGCATGTCGTTCCACTCCTACAAGCTGGACCTGACGGCCAAGAGGAAGTGAGCTGAGGCGTGGTGTGAGCCGTGGCGTGGCGTGGCACGGCCGGTCAGCAGAGCGGACAGCAGCGGGCTCGGGGGACTCGCCGTGGAGCGAGCAGTCGTGACGCATGGACGACAGTGAACATGTGTGGTGGGGCAGGCGCGGCGTGCGGCGGTGCGGTAGCGCTGGCCACTGCGGCAGGCCGGCGACGTGTTGGGCCGCCGCGCGCGGGCAAGGCCGCAGACGGGGGCAGAGCTAAAAGGTGCAGGGCGCGCAGCATGCAAGTAACGCGGCCGTCTGTTGGCTTTGCTTTATCATGAGTACGCCAGGTTGCTGGCCGTGCCAGGTGCTTGTAATCAGGACGGGCTTGGGTGTGTGGCCGCTCAGCCGGAAAGCGCGACGGCGCTGACGCTGCAGCGCCGGGTGCGCGCCTCTTCTCTACTTTGTTGGTGTGCATGCAGGCGTATGACTGCAGTGTGTAGTGCGTGGCGGAACACGAAACCCCAGACCGCCGCCCCTACCGGCCAGCTGCCTGCGAGGGTGCTACCTGGGGCGCGGCGTGCGCACGGCGTGCAAGTCTACCAAGGTTGGTACATGGGGCCGTGCTCAGAGCTAGGGGAGCACGCCGCCCTTCGGCGGCCATGCGGGCGGGTTTGCCTGGCCCTGAGGTTGGGCAGCGGGGTAGTGAGTCCGCACCAGGGTGTCGAAATGCAGGACGTTGAGATTGGGGGTCTTGAGTATGGTGTTGCTGGCGCCACGGACAGCTTCATGTGCCCTTCAACACCGCCTGTACCAGAAGGTCGTTCTTTCCTGCACCTGTACCTAATTGATGAACTAGAACAAAGTCACAAAAGGAGTACCTTGCACTGCGTGGTTGCACGACATGGCTGCACGACGTGGCTGTTGGGGAAGCATGCGAACGTTACCGGTATGGCGCCGATACTACGGCTAGGATGGCAGCCACTGCTGGAGGTGGCAAGGCCGATGGGGCCAGGGGTGATGCGGCAGGAAGCGGCAGAGAAACGGGGGAAAGCCGGCGCACAAGGGGTGTCGGGCACGGCACGGCACGGCGCGAAGTGTCGCGCAGCCAGTGTCAGGCAAGGCGAGCATATGCGAACAGCTCTGTTGATGCGTGCCCAAAGAAGACAAGAAAGTCATCGGAGCACTGTACGACGGGAAACCAGCAGCGCGTAGTTTGTGCGCCTAGTTGCCGTGTACACGCGACGATAGTGGAGATAGCAACGCCCGTAAAGACAACGATGACAAGCGAGGTCGCTCGACACCGCAAACTTCGCAAGTGCAACACGCTCTGAAGCAAGCCCTTTGCAGCTTTTCTTTAGGCTTATTCAGCAGCTATATAGCGAGCTCTGTCGGTAGCGGAGCGTGCTTTCCACGAAGGCCCACATTTGCGGAGCCGGCTCGGGCTCCTTGCTCCTTGCTGGACGCTGGGGAGGTATGTGGAGAATGTTGCCCTGTTAAAGGCATCAACGGGCCCTCGGCGGTCGCCGAGGGACCTTACATGGATTACCTGCGGACACAGCCTTTCGTCGCAGCCTTTGTGGCGGTGCTTGCACAGCTATGTTAGACTGATGCCTCGACACGAGCTGGAGCCGACGGGACGAGAGCTTCACAGCGCTGCATCCCGCATTCCGCGCTTGTTCCCACTTGGCTCGCAGCCACCTATGACACCTCGTCAGGGCGACCCTACTTCACCACGACAGTGCATTTGACGGACGACTAGCCGAGCCGGCGGGACCCGGCAGACATAATGGACCCCGGCATGCGGGCGTCCATGATGGGGCCCATACGAGGGCGGCCCTTGGGCGCGGAAGCCCCCGACTCAGGGGGGATTGTGCCGGTGTGTATGATTGTGTCAGGGGGCTTGTCGCTGCCACTTCCCGTGGCGGCGGGCGACCACGGGTGTGCGTCTCCTGCGGTGTGCCACCCAGCCAGCGGTGCACGAACACTTGCAGGGGCGTCCGCAATGAGCCGCCGTGTCCAGCAGGATCACTCAGCCATGTCGATGTGGCACGCTTCTGCTGCCCTACACTTGTGCATCGTTGACCTCTTGCGTACGCCCACTGATGTGCACCCCGCAGCGCGGCCCTGTGAGCGAGGACGTGCTCGCATCGCTCACGGAGCGCGCTTCGGCCATTTTCTCCAGCCACAAGTCCAAAGTGACGGATGTTCTGGAGCCGGCGCAAGTGCTGTACGCTCTGGCGCTGGTTGGGGCCATGCTCGGCCTCAATCAGAAGCAGCTAGGTACGGCTGCGGCACCCCCAGCCTTCCGGCAGCCCGCCGTACGGCGCGCTTTCCTTTGCCGCCCATCCCACGGTTCCTTGGCCCGACTTACACCATCTGCCAGCTTTGATGAGAGCAAAGCAGCAGCAGTGCTCTTAGGACCGTGCGCCAGGGGTCGCGCACCGATGCCCCTCCCCGCCCCGCGCATGCCCGCCCGGTCCCCGGGATCTACCCCCAGATGCGGAGCTGCAGGTGACGCAGCGTGTGGGGCGGAAATCCATGAGCTACGAGGAGTTCATGACGGCGGTTGAGGCCATGGTGGCGCTGCACGGCCAGCTGGCACACCAGCAGACCAAGCGCCTGCCGGGTAAGCACGCAGCCTACGGCCAGTGGTTCGGGGCCAACGCCGGGTATGGGTGGAGCCGCTCGCCACGTGTGCGGAGCAGTAACAGGAGCTGGAACAGTCTCATTCGCGGCAGCCACAACGGCTGACGTGTTCCCGTGCGTTCCGCGCGTGCCGGCCACCGCCGCCGCCCCGGGCAGGCAACGACATGAGCCAAGCGCTGCGCTCGGCGTTCAACTTGTACGTCAAGCTCAACGTGGGCGGCTTTGTGGGCGGCGACCAGCGCATGAACAGCAACCAGTTTACGAAGATGTGCCAGGATGCGGGCATCATGGAGCCAAACGGTGGGCGGCAAGGGGCGTGGGCGGGTGTGGGTGGGTGCTATGGGGGAACAGGGCCGCGTATGCAGTTGCCGTGAAGTGGGTGGGGATGCTCAGCAGCAAGGGAGGTGAGGGTGCGGGAGTGCGCGAGCAGGTCTATGCGAGGCATCTCGGGACGGGGTGCGGCGATCAGCATTGGGACGCAGGCGCTTGCGGAGGCTGACTACTCTGTCATGGCGGGCGTGTGTCGCAGGCCCTGCCAGCATGTCAACGCTGCAGATCAGCTGGGCGTCGTGCAAGGCGACCTTTGGCTCCACGCGCCTGCACTACAACCAGTTCCTCAAGGTGCGGCCCGCGCAGCGAAGCGCAACCTGTTGCGCCCAGCAGCGTTGTGCTACTCGCAACAGGCGTCGTGGCCCCGACCTAATCACCCGCTCAGCGGCCGGCGTTCCGCGCCCGCCGCGCTCGCCAAGTCCGCCCTGCACACACCGGTCCCGCACTGCCGCGCAGATTATGGGCGCGCTGGCAGCGGAGCTGTCGGGCGACGTGTTCCTGCTGGTGGCGGGGCTGGGGCTGCAGCTGCCCACCGTGCCGCCGCTGCGCAACGGCTTCCGCAAGCCGGACGCGGGCGAGGTGAACCTGCCCAAGCCCGAGCTGCTGTCCGGCGTGGGTGCGCACATCATGGCGGAAGAGGCCTACGAGCAGTACATGCAGGACGGCAGGGTGAGACCACATAAGTCGTCGTGCAAGGGGCGCGCGGCGTGTGGGGCGTGGCAGCTGCGCCCTGGTGCGAGGATGCCGCGTCTCGGCATGCGGGGGCCCGGATGTGCAGATTGCGATGGCATGGCTGCATTAGGTCCTCAAGTCGGGAGGCGGAGCCGGCAGGGCAGGCGCGGGGCGGGGCGGGAGGGAGCTACGGTATGGCGGACGGCCATGTGAGCAGCTCGTGCAGGGCGGGGCCACCGGAAGCGCTTGGGGCTGGCTGGGAGGGGTGCATGGGCGGAGTGTGACTGGGGGCGCTGTGAGCCGGATCTGTGCGGCCAGTTCCAAGGGGTGGAATGGCCGCTGAAGCGCAGGGCGGGGAACACCAACACAAGGCCGGGTCGGTTCAGCGCTGGTCCTGGTCTGTCAAGGGCTTGAGAGTGCCTGTGTGTGACTGCTTGGCATGCTGCCCTCCTTACCCCGCAGCGCCCAGACAAGTTGGCGAAGGAGCGCGACCCCATGCTGGGCTCGCGCGCCTCGCCGGCCCGCGCGCGCGGCTCGGTGAACGGCAGCGTGCCCAACTGGGTCAAGGCGATGCAGGTGCGTCCCAGTGGCTATCCAACACTTGGCCAAAGGGCCCAGTTCGGCAGCGGGTGCCGCAGGTCAGGATTGTGCAGGCCGAGCGCTGGCCTGGGGCGCAGGCCTGGGACTGTGAACGGCGTAGGGGCCGGAACATGGGGCTCGCTGGACAGCAGCTGGAGCGTGCCGCTTCCTACGCTACGCGGGCTGGGTTGAGGGCGGCCGCTGTTGCCGCACCTCGGTGCGTGGCTCACGCTGTGTCGCTGCCGTTGGCTGGGGCCCGCAGGCGGAGCAAACGGGCGGCAGCGTGATGACGAGCGGGCAGGACATTCGCGGCATCCCCGTCATTGACACGCCCGACTCCGACGATGACATGCCGCGCAAGCCCGCGCCCAAGAAATCGTCCATGGCCCCAGGTACTTCAGCCGACAGTCGATTGCATCGCCATGCTGCCGCACTGTCGTATGGTCACAGCAATCAAGGGCCATGCAAGTTGCCGCTGACACTCTGCGCGCCCCTGGCCCTTTCCTTGGTCCGTGCCTCCACAGCGCCGCCGCAGGAGCCCCAGGCACGTGTGGCAGCCTCGCCCATGCGGCCGCCGCCGCGCGGCGGCAAGCTGATCCCCATGGGCGGCGCGGACCCCATCACGCCCGTGCCGGGCCGCGAAAGCATGTCCGCGCCCATTGAGCCGGAGATGTACATCCGCGCCGAGCAGCCCAACTACGGCGGCTCGGGCATGCGGGTGGAGGTGGGCACCAGCAGCGGCCCCATGGCAGTGCGGCCCAAGGAGCTGGCGCGCAACGGCATGGACCGCGCGGACAGCGAGGACCCCATGGCGCTGGTACGTGCGGAGGCGGCGGGCTGGGAATGGGGCGTGGGCCTGGAGGCGGCCTGCTTGTTGATTGGTTGGGGGGGTGGCAGGTTGCTGGGCGGCGGGCAGAGATGGGGGCAGGGCGGGGG
Organism: Chlamydomonas sphaeroides; assembly: GCA_001662425.1. Lineage (NCBI taxonomy): Eukaryota > Viridiplantae > Chlorophyta > Chlorophyceae > Chlamydomonadales > Chlamydomonadaceae > Chlamydomonas > Chlamydomonas sphaeroides. Next base: position 19,864 of record BDDC01000550.1, read on the forward strand.
CACTGCCTGGTGCTACGCCTGACGCTGGCTGCCCCCGGCGTGGACGCCGCAGGAGCCGTCGCTGCTGGGCGGCTCGCGCGCGCGCAAGGGCATGGAGCCGGCGCTGCGCGGCGACATGGCCGAGGCGGTAGTCAAGCAGCAGGCGGCGGTGAAGCAGCTGGAGGCTCGCGCGGAGCAGAGCCAGAAGCGCGAGGAGGAGCTGTTCAACCGCGTCAAGCTGCTGACGGAAAAGCTAGCCGAGGCGCAGACCGTGGCCGCCACCACCGTCGCGGTGAGGCCAGGGGCTCAGGCGGCTGCCGTCTGGCTGCTCCGGGCTTGCTGTCGGCTCATGTGCGGACGTTGTCAGCTAAGGGCCAGGGTGGCGGGTTGACAAACGGCGCGGCCCTGCGTGTGCTGGCCCCACAGGAGGGCGGCTGCCCAGGCGCTGCGCCTGACGTCCGCATGCCAGGCATGCCGGACCTGCCGCAGGCCATCGGCCGCAAGGTGCCGGCGGGCCGCTGCCCGCTGACAGACCAGGTGGGGTGGGGGGTGTGCGGAAGTCCAGTGCCGCGCTGGCAAATGACTGTTGTTCTGGGCACGGAGGCTCTGACTGCCTGCGGGCGAACGCCCCGCACCATGCCCCCGGCAGGTGGAGCGGCTCACCGAGCAGATGGCGGAGGTCATGAACCGGCTGTCGTCGCTGGAGAGCATCAAGCTGCAGCCCAAGGCGCCGGTGAATGCGCTCCCTGCCTCCCGCCTCCCGCCTCCCGCCTGCCCCCCCGGCCGTGCTCCAGACGCTTCAACTGCAGCCCCAGCCCTGCCTGCTCTACCCTCACCTCGCCCCCTACCCTTCCGGCCGCAGAGTGACGAGCCGCCGCGGACGCGCAACCCCGTGGGCGCGCGCGTGGGGGCGGTGTACATGCCCGACGACGCCACCATGGCGCCGTCGCTGGTGGCGCCGCGCGCGGGCGGCATGTCCTCGCTGCAGCCCGGCGGCGAGGCGATGCTGGAGCCGTCGCTGTCGCCCATGGAGCCCATGCTGCGGGTGCAGGTGAGGGGCTGCACGGGCAGCAGGACTGGCGAGCTTGGGAAACCCAAATTGCGCCCTGTGGCGGGCTGTGGGCTGTGGGCTGTGGGCTGTGGGCAGTGGGCAGTGGGCAGTGGGCAGTGGGCAGTGGGCAGTGGGCAGTGGGCAGTGGGCAGTGGGCCTCAGCCTGAGTGAGGCAGGCACCCCGCGGCGCGCATGGATCGTACAATTGCATTAGTAAGTATGTGCACTTTTCCTTGCTGCCCGGCAGAACACGTCGGCCCCCGCCAACGACTGGATCTCGATGCTGGTCCTCAACCTGGACAAGCGCGTGAAGCAGCTGGAGGGCGCGGCGGGCAAGCAGCCTGACCGGGACGACGAGGCGCTGGGTGCGTGGCGGTGCCGAGGGACCAGGCGCATGCAAGCCAACTGCCCAAGTTGGCCTTGACTCCATTGCATGATGCAGCACAGCGTGTGGGTCCCTGGTGCCGGCGGCAGCCGGCGACTTGATTGTGTCCGCGCCCATCTCCCGCTCTCCGTGCCGCAGGCGAGGTGTACAAGCAGCTCAGGGAGCTGCAGGAGCGCAAGCCCAACGAGCCCGCCTTCATGCGCTCCGACCGACCAGCCGGGCGCACCGCGGAGCCCGCGCCCGCGGCCAAGGGCGAGGCGCCACGTGAGCACCTGCATCCCTTGCGTCTGCCCCCTACACCCGCACCCCGCGCCTGCCCTGCCGCTGCCTCTGCCGCTGCCGCTGCCGCTGCCCCGTGCCCAGTCATCACGCCGCTCCGTGTGTTTTCCACCCGCACCGCTGCCGCGTCGCAGAGGTGCTGCCCACGGGCGACCCCGAGATCGACCGGCGGCTGCAGGCGCTGGCCAACGACATGCGCAGCAAGAACGCCACCGTGGGGCTGCTGCTGGACCTGCTCAACACCACCCGCAACGAGGTGCGCTCGCCTCGACGTGTTAAAGCTTGCCTGTGGGGTTTTGCCGGGCAGGAGCCAGCTATCGGTGCTATGCGTGCACCGGGGCAGCCTGCGGGATGTGCACAGCCACGGGCCGCCTTCTTCGACGGCGTCGAGCATGAGTGGTGCAGGGGGTCGCGCATGGTGACATGTCCGGCCTGGGGCGCTGTCACGCTGACGACGCCTTTCGTGTGCGGTGCAGGTGGCTGTCCTGAGCGCCGAGGTCGCGCGGCTCAAGTCTACCGGCGGCGCGCCCGCCGCCGAGCCGCCGCCCGCGGCCGGTATGCCGGCGCCGGCGGCCGACGAGCGCCGCCGCAACGCCATCCGCGTCGTGGACGGCGGCATGATGCCGCACGCCGCCTCGGGCATGGTCACGGCGCCCAACCGGGCCGTGGGCCAGGCCGGCGAGGCCGGTGAGCACACCAGCCCGCCTCCCGCGTCCGTTGCGCACCGGTGCTGCGTGCGTTGCTCGTACTTTGTGGAAGCGAAGCGATCACGGGCAATCCGTTTGTGCGGCTCGCTCGCAGGTGCGCCGCTGGAGCCGCAGGCCCTCGAGGCGATGCTGTCCGACCAGCAGGACGTCAAGCGCGCCGTGCGCGACCTGTGCGTCGCCATCGGCATGCCGCCGCCCGCCACCGTGGTCAACGTGCCGCAGCACCCGGGCGCGCCCGAGCGCCAGGCCAGCAGGCAGATGATGGCGGCGGCGCCGCAGCCCGCGCCCGCGCAGCAGCCGTGGGGCGACCCCAGCCGCAAGAACCTGGCGCAGGAGACGCAGGAGGTAGGCCTGGAGCCGCTGCAGCCCCTGCTGCCCGTTCACCGCCTCAGCCGCGCCGGCTGTTCTCCGGCTGTGTGCAGAGACGCGGTACCGTACTGGGCTCTGGGCTCACACTCGCGCGCTGCGCCCCGTTGCCGCAACAGGTCAAGCAGGCGATGCAGTCGGTGCAGGGCGACATGGCGGACCTCCGCAAGCAAGTGGAGGCGCTGCGGCAGATGGCGGCGCAGGCGGGCAACGGCCAGGGCAGGCCCATGGCCGTGGCGGCCATGGTGCCCATGATGGCCGCGCCGCTGGCGCCACTCGGGTCCGGCGCGCAGCAGCCCGGCGAGCCCGCCACCGCGGCCGACGGCACGCCGCTCCAGCCAGAGCTGGCGGCGCAGCAGCGCGCGCGCAACGCTGTGCAGGTGAGCCTGCGGTCAGAACAGGACAGGACAGGGCAGGGCAGCGCAGCAGCCAACGAGGCGCGCATTGCCATGCTGCAGTCCATGTCACTCCGACCATATGCCTGTGTGCCTGGATGCCTGGATGCTCACCGCCGCCGTTGCCGGCTGTCCGCAGGTCTCGATGTCGCAGCCGGTGTATGGCGACAACAGGCAGCTCATGGCGCCCGGCCGCTCGCTGGCGCCGGGCGAGCCGGGCTCGATGGCGCCGCTGCCCGAGCCCGAGGTTGCCAACCTGCAGAGCGAGCTGAGGCAGATCAAGGCGTACGTGGGCATGCAGCAGGCGCCCGTGGTGGTGCAGCAGGCCGGCTCTCCAGGCGGCGCAGGGCCGCAGGGTGGCGCGGGTGGGCAGCAGTCGCCCAGCGGCGCGGGCGGCGCCGGCCAGTGGGCGGACGCGGGCCGCGGCGGCCGGCCGCTGGGCGAGACCGTGTCGACCATGGCGACGGAGGTGGAGGCGATCAAGAAGCAGGTCAAGGCGGTGAGTCGGGGAGGAGGGGCGGGTGGGTGCAAGGCAGGCTGGGATGTGAGCCAGCGGACGCGTGGGGGCTGGCGGGCGCGTGGGCAGCACGGCTGGGAGGCCGGGGCTGTGCCGGGTCCAGAGGCTATGGCTGAGCGGCTGCTGTGCGCCGTGGCTGCGATGCTGTTGCCTTGCAGATGGGCAACGCGCTGCGGAACAACATCGAGAACACCAACAACATGACGTCCTTCCTCAACGAAAATGCGCCGGTGAGACATGGGACCAACGGGACTGACGCAGGCATCGTCGGCGTCGACCCGGCCCTGCTGGCTCCGTAACATGCCTTGCCCCTGTCTGCGCAGAACCTGGCCGCGGCTGCAGCCGCAGCTAATGAGGCCCGCAAGGCGGAGGCGGAGGCCGCTCGCAGCGGCCGCAACCCCATATCCGTCACCGCCGCGGCCGTGCCGGAGCCGGCCGGCGGGCTAGGCCGGCGGCCGGGCCTGCCGATGCAGTCCGACCAGATGTACGACCCATCGGGCGTGGATGCAGCCGAGATCCAGTCGCTGCGGGACCAAGTCAAAACCATGGCCCGCATCCTGGGCATCCCGGACCCGTCTGGATCTGGATCCGGACCCGGCGGTCCGGGCGAGTCCGCGCCGGAGCGGCAGCGCGGCGGCGCCATCGTATCCGTTTCGGCGGAGCGCGCGATGTCGCAGCCGTGGGGCCAGCCGGGCCGGCCAGGCGTGGCCGAGGGGCTTTCGCAGGTCTCTGGCGACGTGGAGAAGCTGAAAAAGCAGGTGGCGGCCATGGGCACGGCCATGCGCGCCGCAGGCCTTGCGGTGGGGTTGGACGCGGCGCTGGAGGCGGCAGCTGCAGGGTCCTCGGACAAGCCCGGCGAGGTGCGTGGCCTGGGCCCGCACGCCTGCGGAACCCAGCGAGGGTGCTCGCTGCGGTTCGGGGAGCTTGTGCACGTCCTAAACGTGGCCCTCGGTGGGTGTTGCTGCCTCGCAGGTGCCTCAACCCATGCTGACGGAGATGCAGCGCACGCGCAACCCCATCAACGTTCAGACGGGGCTGCCCGAGTACGGGCAGGGCCCCTTCCAGGCGGCCGGCAAGGGCCTGCAGCCCATGCAAGGTGAGGCCGGGGCTGGGTTGGGACTGTGGGCGGCCGGCCTGCAGCTGCGCACGTCGGTTGTCAAGCTTACGCCAGGGCAATTGCTGAGTCATCCCCCTTGTCACGCGTCCTTGCAGCCGCATCGGCGGCCAGCATGGAGCCGCTGGTCGCGGACATGACCTCACTGAAGAGCCAGATCGCGGCCATGCAGCACGCGCTGGGCATGCCACCCGCGCCCGCGTCGGACCAGCAGCAGAGCGGTGGCGGCGACCAGCGCGGCGGCGGCGGCCAGGGTGGCCAGGGCGGCTCCGAGCCATGGGGCCAGGGCCCGCGCGGCCAGGCCAGCCCCAACTTTGAGGAGGTGGGTCGGGGCAGGCAGGGCGGAGCTTGTTCTGGCAGTCTGTAGTCGACTTCCAAAGGCATGCACGTCCCAGACAAGGGCTCACGCTGTTTGGCTGCGCTCCCCTGGAACCACAGATGAAGCGCAGCCCGATCATGGACAACATCGCCCGCGAGCTGGACCAGGTGCGGACACCAGCACACCCCATCGCCTTGCAAGCACGCAGCCTCCTGCACCAACGGTAGCTTGAACAACCCCTCATGGCCCTGCCGCGTCCTGTATCGCTGCAGGTCAAGAGGCGGCAGGTGGAGTTGGAGCAGACGGTCCGCGCCGGCGGCTTCACCGTACCGCCCACAGAGGGCGCTGGCCCCGGAACGGGCGGCAACGCCGCAGCGGACGGCCAAGGCGCTGAGCAGCGCAAGCGCAACACCATCGCCGTGGCGGCCGTGATGCCCGTGTACGGCCAGTCGGGCATGAACGCGCCCAACAGAGCCCTGGGGGCACCGCCACCGCTCGAGTCGCTACAGGGTGAGCCGTGCTCCTCAGGCTGGCCTTCGCCTCCCGACAATGCTCGGGCCGTCGCCCTGTGCCGCCACCTGCCATGTATACCCTGCCCCTTGCTCGCATCCTGCGTGTGCAACAACCGTCTCAACGGACTCGCGTGCCCGCTTTCCCTGCCCAGGCGTGCCCGAGCCGGTCATCAGCCACCTGGGCGCCATGCAGAACGACCTCCGCCAGATGCAGGCCTTCCTGGGCATGCGCCAGGTCGCGCAGGACCCCAGCGGGCCCAGTCAGTCGGGCGTGCCGCAGGCCGGGTCCGCGCCGGGCGCGCCCGGCGCGCCGTCGGCGTCGTCGCCGTGGGGCAACACACGGGAGCCGGGCGCCGCGCCGCAGGTTGAGAAGCTCAGTAAGTGGGGCTGCGGTTGTCGGAATGGCCCGAGTCTATTGAGCCAGTGCACGCTGCGGCCATTGGCAACAGGGCTCAGCAGATGTTCGGTGGTAAAGCAAGGATCGGGACGGTCTATGCTTACGAGAAGCCTGGCCCGCGTGCCCGCAGGCGACCTGGTGCAGGAGGTGCGCGAGACCAGGGCCCGGGCAGAGGGCATGGAGCGCGCGCTGCGCTCCATGGGCGCCCAGATCCCGTGGGACAACGAGAAAATGGCGCCGGGCTCCACGTTCTCCTCCGGCGCGACGCCTGGCGAGGGCGGCTCGGAGCAGCAGGCCGCGGAGCAGCGCAAGCGCAACGCCATCGCCGTGTCCGCCGTCGCGCCGGTGTACGGCCCGTCGGGCATGATGGCGCCGGAGCGCGGCGCCGCGCAGCCGGGGGCTGGCTCAGGTAGGATTGCTCGTTTGCGCGTGCGGCTCCTGGCAACGTCCTGTCAAGAGTATCGGGCTCAAGTCTTGCTGCTGTCTGCCATCGGGAGACGGCGCTAGTGTTGTGACACGCTCGGCTGACATGGCTTGTGTGCTGCTTGTGCGGCCCGCAGGCCCGGCGGCTCAGCTGGAGCCTCAGCTGGTGCAGGTCAACGACGAGCTGCGTCGTGTGCAGGTGCGGGGCCCAACCTAAACTCGGATTCAGCGAAAAGGCTACACCGACCGGCCGCCTGCCGGCCAATCCGCATTCGAAGCCAGTTGCCGCCATTTGCACAGCGCCTTGACGGCCCCGGGAACCTCTTGACACGCAGGCGTTCCTGGGCATGACGCCTGCCGTCGTGGGAGGTGCAGCCGGCGCGTCAGCGGCAGGGGCTTCGCAGCAGGCCCGCGGCTCTCCGGAGGCCGGCCGCGGCCCGCAGGACCAATGGGGCCAGCCCGGCCAGGCTCGCCAGTGGGGCGAGCCGCCAAAGCACCTTGGTAAGCCCCCGGCGAGGCCTACCAGCTCCTTCTTGTGCCATCCAGCCTGCGTCTTTTACATATGTACCTGCGCGTCCTTTGCACACCGAGCCCAGATACCCAACACGGCTGCTGTCTGTCCCTGTGCACTGTCCGCATGGCGCAGGGGAGGTGGTGCGGGATGTGGACCAGCACACGCGCAAGATCGCGGCGTTGGAGGAGGCCATGCGCGCCGCCGGCATCAACGTGCCGCCCGCCGAGGGCGCCGGTCCCGGTGTTGGCGGCAGCATGACGCCCGAGCAGGCGGCAGCGGCGCGGCGCAACGCGATCACCGTGGCTGCCACGGTGCCCGACTACGGGCCCGGCCGGCAGATGCCACCCATGGGCAAGATGTTGCCGGCGCTTGACGGTGGGTTCCTGCGTGCCGTCTTCGGATCTTGCGTTCAGGCACCGTCGGAAAATGCCATGACGAGAACCGGCAATCATGCTGTGCTTGGTGGCGGGACGCGTGGGGCGCTGCTTACCGTCCGCTGCTGATCTTTGCCCCACCCGCGCCGGATGCAGGCCTGCCCGAGCCGGCACAGGCGGAGCTGTCTCGCATGGCCGAGGAGCTGCGCAGCGTCAGGGCGGCTCTGGGCGCCATGGGCCCAGGCGGCGCGCAGGGCCAGGGCCAAGGCCAGGCCGGGCCGGCGGGCCAGGGTGGGGCCATCAAGTCCGTCACCGTGGACCCCTCGCGCAGCGCCGACCCGTGGGGCGGCCCAGGTCGCGCTGGCGCTGGGATGGCGCCGGGCGAGATGCCCAAGAACATGGGTGCGTGTGGCCGCTGTTGGCTTTCCTGTCTGTTCCAGCTTGCTGCCAAAGCTTGCAGGGCCATTCCGCAGCAATTCTCCCAGCTTGAATGTGCGCGTTCTTGCCTCTCAACGTGCCGCCGTCCAGGCGAGATGGCCCGCGATGTTGACTACACCAAGCGCCGCATGGCGCAGCTGGAGGACGCCATGCGCGCCGCCGGCATCCCCGTGCCGCCGCCTGAGGGCGCCGAGCCGGGCCTTGACGGTGGCTTGGAGCCGGCCATTGCGGGCTCGCAGCGCGCCCGCAACGCCGTCAATGCCATGCCAAGCACCGCCAACTACGGCCCCGCCGTGTTCACGCCCAGCGGCAAGCTCAAAGCGCTGGAGAGCAGCGGTGAGGGCGGTGGCGTCCGGCGCGCGATGTGGGGTTTGTTGGGCCGGGGATGCACCCGGGATGGTGCTGCACATCCCTCCCTCGTGTGCTATGGAAAATTGTGGTGTCGTCGCCGTGTACCAAACTCAATAGCATGGCGTGTAGCGCAGACTGTGATTGTTTGCTGACGCTGCTTGCGGCGTGGTGCCGCAGGCCTGCCGGAGGAGGCGCAGGCGGAGCTATCCCGCATGGCCCAGGAGCTGAAGCGCATGCAGGTGCGGTGTGCGGCTCCATTGAGACCCCTCGAACGACACGTACATGAAGGCCGCCACGTCGCCACGCGCCACATGCCCAGCTCTGGCCTCGTGCGACCTACACACAGTGTCGAGCCACAGTCCTATTGCTATGCATGCGTGCAACTAAGCCCAACTTGCACCATGAACCCGCCGCCCTCCCAACTCGCAGGGCCTGATCAACATGCAGCCCAGCAGCGGGCCCGCGACGGATGCGGCCAAGCCCGCGGCCACAAGCTCGGCAGCCGAGGTGCCGCGCGGTCCACAGGACCAGTGGGGCGCGCACGGGCGGCCTATGGCACTGCCTGAGCCAGTACGCAACATGGGTGAGGCCCGGCTGCGTGGCTGCGCGACTACGATGCCGCGGGACGCTGGAGGGATGGGTTGAGGCACGTGGACACCAACGCCAGCCCGGCGCTACGTGTCGTGCAGCCGGCCTGATGCGGTTGTGTTGTATTGCGACTGATGTTGCATTTTCCTGGTGTTGTTTGCTATCTGTTGTCGTCAGGCGACATCGTCAAGAACCTGGAGAACACCAACGCCCGCATCTCGCAGCTGGAGGAAATGCTACAGATGCCCGGGGTCGCTGGCCAGGCCGCTGCGGGCGCCACGCCCGGCGAGGGCGAGGGCACGCCCGAGCAGCAGGCGCAGCGCAAGCGCAATCTCATCGCCGTGGCGGCCGTCGCGCCGGTGTACGGCCCATCGGGCGGCCTGAATGCGCCCGAGCGCAAGGGCCCGCAAGGTGGCGTGCCCGAAGGTACGTACGCACGTTCCGCCGGGCCCCTGCCTCTGCTCACTGGCCTTCAATGCTGGCGGGCCCTGTCCGTCCAACCGCCATTCCATCGGTGCTTGACCATTTTCTTGCCACCGCTCATGCTCCTCCCTGCCGCTACAGGCATGCCACCGCCGCTGGAGCCCCAGATCGCCAACATGGCCGATGACCTGAAGCGCGTGCAGCAGTTCCTGGGCCTAGCGCCGGCACTCATGATGGCGCCGCCGCAGCAGGCACCGCAGCAGCAGCCCGGCGGCCGGCAGCAGGCGCCCGAGCCGCAGCGCGCCGCGCCGGAGCCGTGGGGGGCGCCCGGCCGCGAGCCGCGGCAGGCCGGCGAGCCTCCGCGCAACATCGGTGAGGAGGTGCCGGACGCTTGGCCGGTGGAGTTGAAGAGCTGTGCTGAGGCGGGGGCTCCTGCATGAAAGGAAGAACAAGAGTCCTAACGTCGGAAGCTGTGTTCTGCAACCCTGCAGGCGAGGTTGTTCGGGATGTCGACTACAACAACAGGCGCATGGCGCAGCTGGAGGACGCCATGCGCGCCGCCGGCATCCCCGTGCCGCCGCCGCCGGAGCCGTCGGCGCCGGGCGCGGCGCCCGGCAGCTCCGCCGAGCAGCAGCAGCAGGCGGCCACGCGCCAGCGCAACGCCATCAACGTGCAGACCGGGCTGCCGGACTACGGGTCGCCCAACTACAGCGCACCAGGCGCCAAGCTCAAGTCGCTCGAGGGTAGGGGCTGGGCGCTCGTGCCATGCGCTGCTGGGTGTGGCAGGCACAGGCGGCTGTCGGACCCCTTGAAGAGCCGCTGTTTGCCTTGCACCTTGGCCAAGCATCTGCCCTATTCGCTTGCCATTCCGCAGGCCTGCCCGAGCCTGCTCAGGCGGAGCTGTCCAACCTGGCCCACGAGGTCCGTCGCATGCAGCAGTTCATGAACATGGGCCAGCCCGGCACGGCGGCGCCCGCCAAGGCCGCGCCGGCGCTGGAGCCCATGCGGGCAGCGGAGCTGCCTCGTGGCGCGCAGGACCAGTGGGGTGCGCCCGGCCGCGAGCCGCGCATGCCGGGCGAGGCGCCCAAGAACATGGGTGAGTGTATGCACGTGTCCGTGCTGCCGGCCTGGCCACGAGCCCACGAGCTGTCGCATGCCCACCCACTCTTGTCTACAAGCTCCCGCGTTGAAGCCCGCCAGCCCGTCTCGTCGTCCGCTCTCGAACGTGTTGGTCCCTAACCCCACCCTGCGTCCTGCCATGCGTGCCGTGATCTCCAGGCGACGTGGTACAGGAGCTGGACACAAACAGGAAGCGTCTTGTGCAGCTCGAGGAGGCTCTGCGCGCCGGCGGCTTCGCCATGCCGGCGGACGCCCCCATGCCGGGCTCGAGCGAGGCCCCGGCCGAGCAGCAGGCCGCGGAGCAGCGCAAGCGCAACGCCATCGCCGTGTCCGCCGTCGCGCCGGTGTACGGCCCGTCGGGAGCGCTCAGCGCGCCGCCTCGCAACCTGCAGGCGTTCAAGGGTGAGCAGTGAAACGTCGCGGTCAACGGCAGCAGCGCAGCTGTGCAGTGTGCCGCTGTGCTTTCCTCGCGCTGCACTCCTTATACTGTCTCTGCAATGTTGCTCACCCACAGAGCTGCCGGAGCCTGCTCAGGTGGAGCTGGCCAAGATGGCTGAAGAGCTCAAGCGCATGCAGCAGTTCATGAACATGGGGCCGGGCGAGGGCCACGCGCCGCTCGCGCCCAACCTTGAGCCGCAAGTGCGCGCCATGCCGGCCGGCGCAAGCCCAGCGCAGATGCAGCAGTGGGGCGCGCCGGGCCGCGACCCGCGCATGCCCGGCGAGGCGCCCAAGAACATGGGTGAGGAGGGGCTCGTGGCCTCGCCACCATCTCGCTCGTCAGCTGTACAGTAACCCAGCTGTGCTTGCGCAAGACACGGCCACACGCGTAACTCTTCGTGATGTGCCCCTGCAATACAGGCGAGGTTGTCAAGGATGTTGACTCCAACAAGCGCCACATCCAGCAGCTGGCTGACGCCATGCGCGCCGCCGGCATCCCCGTGCCGCCGCTCGACGGCTCCTCTGCGGGCACGGGCGGAGACATGGAGGGCAGCACGCCGGAGGAGATTGCTGCTCGCCGCCAGCGCAACGCCATCAATGTGCAATCCGGGCTGCCCGACTATGGTCAGAAGGCCTTCACCGCAGGCGGCCGCAACCCGGCGCTGGCAGGTTCGTGGCGTCTCTCGGGCTCGTCCTTTTACATATCTAGAGCTTGTCGCGTGACGAGAGCGGCAGCTGAGAAGCCCATCCCTGTATGGCCTCTGCCTCCCTGGCACCTTGCCTGTGCCTGCAGACCTGCCCGCGCCGGTCCAGGCGGAGCTTGCTCGTATGGACAATGAGCTGCGGAAGGTGCAGCAATTCATGAACATGGGCCAGCCCGCGGCGGCGGCGCCCGCCAAGGCCGCGCCGGCGCTGGAGCCGATGCGGGCGGCGGAGCTGCCTCGCGGCGCGCAGGACCAGTGGGGTGCGCCTGGCCGCGAGCCGCGCATGCCTGGCGAGGCGCCTAAGTCCATGGGTAAGGCGATGTGGTGGCTCAGGCGCCAGGGTGACCGTCAAAGCCTAGAGGCCACAGCTGCCGTGTTGGGACTGGACAATCATCAGCATCGTGCCCCGTTCCTGCCGTCGCTGTGTGCTCAGGCGAAATGGTGCAGGACCTTGACAACAACAAGCGCCGCATTGTCGAGCTCGAGGAGGCACTGCGTGCCGCCGGCATCCCATTTAGGGCGGCGGACGGGTCACCGGGCGAGGCCCCGGCCGAGCAGCAGGCCACGGAGCAGCGCAAGCGGAACGCCATCGCCGTGTCCGCCGTCGCGCCGGTGTACGGCCCGTCGGGCGCGCTCAATGCGCCGCAGCGCAACGTGCAGGCGTTCAAGGGTGAGCTGCGGGCCACTCTAGGACCTGGCCTGCATAGTGCAACCGCCTCTCCTGCAATCGCCGTCCTCATGATGTTGCCCAAGCACCGGCTTTAACCGGCTGTACCGCACACGCGCTCGCCTGCTTCCCCGCCCACAGAGCTGCCGGAGCCGGCCCAGATCGAGCTGGCCAAGATGGCGGACGAGCTCAAGCGCATGCAGCAGTTCATGAACATGGGGCCGGGCGAGGGCCCCGCGCCGCTCGCGCCCAACCTCGAGCCGCAAGTGCGCGCCATGCCAGCGGGCGCCAGCCCAGCGCAGATGCAGCAGTGGGGCGCGCCGGGCCGCGACCCGCGCATGCCCGGCGAGGCGCCCAAGAACATTGGTGAGCCTGCACAGAGGCGTTGCTCACGTCCTCGCAACTCTTATTGCGCAACCTGCTCTTCCAATGTCCCACGCCTGACCCCGCTCCGACGATTCCCCATGTGCAACAGGCGAGGTGGTGAAGGACGTCGACAATACTAAGCGCCGCATGGCCCAACTCGAGGACGCCATGCGCGCCGCCGGCATCCCCATCCCGCAGCCTGAGGCTGGCGGTAGCAGTGCAGAGGCCGAGGGCAGCACGCCAGAGGAGATCGCTGCTCGCCGCCAGCGCAACGCCATCAATGTGCAGTCCGGGATGCCCGACTATGGCCAGAAGGCCTTCTCAGCGCCCGGTCGCAACCCGGCGCTGGCAGGTATGCACCCGAGAAATGACTGGGCCTGCCACAAGGTGCCTCTAGCGTGTTGGTTATGGGGCTGACGTAAACAGCATCTTTCTTTGGCGCTGTTAGTCCTTGGGATCCCAGGATTGTGTTGCCCTACTTGATTTGTTACAACGCACTTGACGAACCACGCGTATCGCTCCGCAGAGCTGCCTGGCCCTGTCCAAGCGGAGCTGGAAAAGATGGCGGACGAGCTCAAGCGCGTGCAGCAGTTCATGAACATGGGCCAGCCCGGCGCGACGGCGCCCGCCAAGGCCGCGCCGGCGCTGGAGCCTATGCGGGCGGCGGAGCTGCCTCGTGGCGCGCAGGACCAGTGGGGTGCGCCCGGCCGCGAGCCGCGCATGCCGGGCGAGGCGCCCAAGAACATGGGTGAGTTGTCGAGCCTTGACAGAATACTCCGACAACGGAAAGCCAGGGACTGCGGGTCTGCTCCAGGGCCTCTCTGGAGGGTCGTGAGCCCCATAACTGACGGTGGGTATCGGGGGCGTCTTGCCGTCGCCACCGCTGCAGGCGACATGGTGCAGGACCTTGACAACAACAAGCGCCGCATCGTCGAGCTTGAGGAGGCGCTGCGCGCCGCCGGCATCCCCTTCAGGCCGGCGGATGCGGTACCCGGCGAGGCCCCAGCCGAGCAGCAGGCCACGGAGCAGCGCAAGCGGAACGCCATTGCCGTGTCCGCCGTGGCGCCAGTGTACGGCCCGTCGGGCGCGCTCAATGCGCCGCCTCGCAACCTGCAGGCGTTCAAGGGTGAGCAGTGGAGCCCGCCGCCTGGCTTGCTCTTCAAGGCAACTGGACCTTCTGGCACCTGCGCCCCCTTGCACCTGCTCGTACGACCTGCGCCCCGGTGCATGTACGTACATGCCGACCTATGTTCGCCAATCGCCTTGCTTCACCCACAGAGCTGCCGGAGCTGGCCCAAGCCGAGCTGGCCAAGATGGCGGACGAGCTCAAGCGCATGCAGCAGTTCATGAACATGGGGCCGGGCGAGG
>BDDC01000551.1:5018-18697 GCA_001662425.1 Chlamydomonas sphaeroides
CAGAACCAGCGCCGTTTGAGGGATCACATGGCCTGACCCTGACACTTGGCCATGCCATCAGGCCTTGTCACCGGACCCTGTCATTGAGCCCTGCCACTGAGCCCTGCCACCGGACCCTGCTGTCACTTGAAAAACAGACGAAGACGACTTGGCCCGGGGCTCTGGCGAGCAACGAACGCAACCAAGTACATTCCAATTGCACCAACGGAACATGTCGTGCCGTAGCACGACCCCCGTCCCCCACAATCCTCAAGTACAAAGAGTCAAAGCAATTGCGAGCCCGCTCACCCCGAAAAGGACACCACGCACGTACGCCCCATCCCCTGGCACGGCCGCGAACTGCGTGGACGCGGACCGCACCTCGCTCGCGATCCACGCGTTGGCCCTCCTCGCCCGCCTTATGTCACACATGCACGCCGCACGTGGCCCCAGTGCGCGCAACCCCTGCGTGACCCTGACGCCCCGAGTGCGATAACGTCAAGACATCACGCAAGATATCCCAAATTGTAAAACGAGCAAACGCCGCCTCTCACGGCAGTCTACAAGCTTCTATGCTAGGTAGCGCAGCAATGCTGCAGCAGAAGGCCATCCAGCAGGGGTTACCGTGGTCCCGGAGCAGTCCTCTCGCAGCAGGCCCTCTTACGTCCAGCGGTCCTTGGGCCGTTTGCAGCCCCTTGGGTCTCCATCCAACGCGCCATCAACCCCGGCAGAGTCAGTGACAGCAGGCCGCGGGCCGTTGCGCTGCTGAGGATGAGGATGCTGAGGATGATGATGAGGATGCCGGATAGATAGACCGTGGCGCCCACGCACACACAACACGCGTCACCAACCCTGGGCGTCCCGCGCGGTCGTGCTTACCATACATTACCCACGTGTTTACTAAATGTTACCTATGTTTTAACACACACCGCCTGGTGATCCGTAGTTGAGTAAGATGCGGTGTCCTAGGGACAGGACGCGGCAATTTCGGTGGCGAACAGACGGACGTTGCGGTGGTGAACGAAGAGTAGTTGAGTGAGATGCAATGCCCTCAGAACAGGACGCGGCAGTTGCGGTGGCGCGCGGCGGGGCAGTTGGCGGGCGGCGCCCCCAGCTCCACAAAGCCGGCAAACAGGCCTGGGAGGGGCCAGGGGGTTGAGCAAGGGGAGGCGGCTGAGGCACTGCGAGCGAGCAAGTGTGGTCGACACAGTGCGAAGACACGCGCCTGGTATGTTGTCATTGCGCGTAATTCATATCATAACACCATATGCAGTTTAATCGTCGACCAACCCTTGCTTACATCGGCAGTAGTTGAGGCTCGCGCTCTCGATGTCGAAGCTGCCGCACTCCTTGTAGTTGACGCACGTGTCGGCGGCGCGGTACGTGGTGCCGTTGACGGCCCGGGCGACGGGCAGGCAAAAGTTGCGGGCCGCCTTGTTGAGCAGCGTCTTGCTGCGAGGGTCGAAGGCGCATGATGCGCAAGTAGGTGTGGCTGGCTCGCTCATAACGCAGTCGGGACAGCTAGCAGCAGCAGCAGGGCGCGAGCGGCAGCTGCGGCGCGCACGGACGCCCTCGGCAGCATCTACCGGTACCCTGCATCGTCGCTGCACGCCGCACAAGTTCCCCAGCAGCGAACAGTACATCGCGCAGCACGCGCGCATCAGCACTCCTCGCGCAACAGCAGTCCTCCGGGTCCACTGTTATAACAGTTATACAATACGCTATTATTGCAACTTGTCATTAGATCATATCACGAGAGACCTCGCGCGCGCCCCCACCAGCAGTCCTCCGGGTTGGCGCAGTTGGTCGTCTGCGGCTGGCGCCACAGCGTGGGGTCCGTTTGCAGCGTCTGAGGATGTGTGGTGGGCATGGAGGCGGGGGCGGGCAGGTGCGCATCGCATGGCATCGCATCGCAACGAGAAGTGTATCTGTTGGGTCCTGCATTTGGTGGTGGGCGCGTGTGGATTGCAGCAAGCGACGGCCCGTCAGCCCAATCATCCCATCTGACCCTCGGATGGCCTACTTGCAGCTCGCGGCGGTGCCCCTGCTGGCCATAATACTATAAATGAAATGTAGTATGTAATGTAAATGTAATATAACGGATACTAGTGTGACACTACATATAATAGTGTTGTTGTTTGTAACAAACCCACGAAGCCCACCTGCAGCTCGCGGCGGTGCCCGGCTGAGGCGTTGGCGGCCACCGGCTCGGTGGGCAGGTCGTCGGATGCATCCAGGAAGGACGAGTCGCACTTGCCGAAGATGGAGCGGCCGTCGCCCGACATAACAGTGACCTCTGTGACCGGGTTGGGTGATGTTTGGGACACGACAGCCATGAGGACTGCATGAAACGCGCAGCGCAGATACCCCTGGTGATGCCCATGTTCCCACGTGCGCATGGGAACTTCTGAAAGCCGCGCCCGCCTCCAGGCCTTGCTGCCCCGCCCCCTCACATGCCCCGACACCCGGGCCCCGGACATCATTCCGCCGGTAGCTCTAGCGTGGCAGCAGAATCCCGAAATATGCTAACTGACTGCACCTCTAGCTGTCCCCGCACTCACTCCTCGGCGGGCACTTTGCCAGCTCCGCGGCCCAGTCGGCCGGCCGGGGCACGCAGGCCTGCGCCGCCGTGTCGAACACCGTGTCCACTCCGTCCACGGTGGGGCAGTACTCGAGTGCCCCCGAGGGCACCTTGACGGCCGTGAGGGTGTCGGCCGGGCAGTGCAGGACCATCTTGCCGGACTGAGGGAGCAGAGGATTCAACAGGTGATTGCGAAAGAGGCTTTGATGTGCTGACCGCGGAGCGGTGGGACGTGTGGGCTGTGCGTGATGATGTCTGCCTCGTTATGCTCGCTAGCCACATCCAGGCAATGTTGCCTGGGGTCATAACTCACCGAGTCGTAGGGGTGGCGGTACCTCCCAGGGGGCAGGGCCCACCAGTGGCACATGTCGCCCGGCTCGCGCTCTGGGGGTCGTCGAGCGGTCATAAAAACGCGCCGTCAGAAAGCTAGCTGCTTGCATGCGCACCGGTCGCAACGTGTGGCTGGTGCACGTCATCATGTGACCACATCTATGTAAACACGTCCAACCCCACCAAACGTGCGACCCAGACCCACCCGTGCACTGCAGGGAGCCGCCGACCGCCCCGGGGATGAGCGAGCCGCGGCGGCAGATGCGGCCCTGGAAGCCCTCTGCGCCGTAGAGCGTGTCAAAGGCCGAGCAGCCGCTGCGCGCGACACGGCCGAGGCAGAGTCATGGCGCGTGGGACATGTTTCTACGCGCGCTAGGCGCAAGTAAGGCAGCACCCACGCCGACACACGCACGACAGTGGCTCTGCGCCCGTGCCCAGCCCAGTGCGGGCGCGAATGCCCCCTTGTTGGGGCACGCATTGGGCAAGCTGAGTGCTTGTGTTTTGGGCACGCTGGGTCCGTCGGGAGCGCGGCATCGCGACGCACCCCGGCCAGGGGGTGCGGTCATACTTTGACACACACCCTCATCACTAGCCGTTACGCCGGTTGCCAAATCGCTCCTTCGCTTGCCGCAATCGCGCGCAGGGCCGAGACCAAGCAACCAGACTGTGCCGGACTCACTCGCACGCCTCGGGCTCATTGGGGTCGAGGGCGGAGTCGCAGCTCCGCCGGACCTTGCCGTTGACCACCACGGGCCGGTAGTCCTTGCACTCGACGAACGAGCCGCAGTCGTAGGGCTGGCCGGGCTCCCGGAAGGGCCTGCACGGGGTTGAGAGGGACCATATGCAGCATGGTGGCACCGTACCTTGTTTTCTTGTGGCGGAGTAGGAGTGGACCTGGTGTGCTCGTCTAGCTAAGCGCATCACGCGCAATGGATGTGGTCCAGTCGGCATAAGGGTGGATGTAGACCGTACACTCCGGACCCACGTGTCGACGCCTGGTCCAGGACACCTGCCGCACTGTGTGCCTCTCCCTGCCGTGTGTCCTCACCACGCATACTTCACGTTGTCTCCAAGCTGCTGCAGGCAGAAGCAGCGCGCCTTGGCGTAGTCGTTCTTCAGAGTGGAGCAAGGCCGTACGATGCCGATGTTACTGGTGACAGTGTCTGCGGTGCCGGCACAGCAGTGCACACGGCAGACGACACAGCAGGGCGCACAGCACACAGAAACAACCACACGATTTGGGCGGAGCTGCTGTGCTGTCGTGTTTGTACTTGGCTGCTAGAGGTGTAGCCCTGCCTCATCAATTAATGAACACCATCAAGCTAGACAGCCCCTGCTGGGCAGCACTGGGTGTGTGCGCACTGCTGGCGTAGAGAATCACATGCCGTCCCAAACACCCATGTCACCGCTGTATTGCTGTCCATGTCAGTGTGATGACCCAGCAACCCCGTGCGCTTGATTGCCAGCGCACCTGACAGGCAAGGGAAGTCCTGTGGCCTCTGCTTCTGCCAGCGATACCTCTCAGCACCTGAGTAAAGCCATGCAGCCACACAACAAAACACAACGCACATCGTGGGAGGGCGGAAGGCGGGTTGACGACCAAATAAAAAAACAAAGTATGGGCACGCACCCAATCGGGGGTTCCTGCTAGCTTCAGCGAGTGTCGCAAGCAAGAAGCTTGGCATCCCACCCACCCCAGCCGGGGCAGACACAGATGGGCTGGCCTGTGATGTCTGGAATGAGGACGTTGGGGTCCGTGAACCTGTGTGGGGGAAAGAGATTGCCGTGTGTGTACTTGCATGTCAGCTTAAGCAGCAATTTGCGAAGCAAGGGCTATGAAAATGAAAGGCGAGCCGACTACCAACTCGCAGTATGGAATGTATCGTCGTGTAGTAGGTGTATCAATCACGATCATCAATGCCACTCCCCCACCTTCTCTCTTTAACATATATTTTCAAGTAGTCGCGATCGTTGTGACAAGCCCGTATTCACATTACCTCGAAAGTTCATACGGACAGCACCCACCAGTTGATGTGGGGGTTATCCAGCATCAGCTGGAACAGGTTGGAGCTGCCCGTGCGCTTGAGCAGGCTGCAATGGGTGCGGTCAAGACATGCATGGATGCGTGCAGAGTTGGCGACACGTTGATTGGCCAGAAGATGAGGTCGTAACCGTTGACAAATCACAAATGTCTGCAGCTGTCCCCAAAGAGGCAGGCAGCGCATAAGGCGTGTAGGGTCCTAGCTAGCCCGTCCTGCAGGCCCGGCCTGCCAAGCCACAGCCCAGCCCGCTGCACCTCTTTTCCTATTTCTTTATGACGAAAGCACGTTAGGGTGGGATATACAGTCAGCTCGGGTTGGCTCGGCCCGGGTGGGCATTTGCCTAGCGTGCTTCTCTCAGCAGCAGACAATCCATGGCTGCTGTGCATATCATTCACATTGCACTTGAACTCGTCGATACTGCATCTGTGCCTTGTGCGACCAGTTTGCGGCACAATCAAGTAGTCAAGTTTTGCCATGCGGCCGGCCCATGTCACGCAGTCACTGTAGAATTGTTGGCTACGTACAAGGCAGCTTCTAGTCAATGTCACAGATATGTGGAGCTACGCCAGTATTAAATGCTCACGTCTGTTGTGAGATATCGTCGGGGCCGCCCACATATAGCTTGCATCTTCCATTCGTCAGTGCGGCATCATCCCGTAGTTCGAATTCATCCACATCGCGCCGCTCGCAAAGCAGGTTTGTAGTGGGGTTCATCACTGCATGCGGGAAGAGCAGGGGCAGCAGGAAGCACACATGAGAATTTTTCAATACGGTTACTTCCCTGCAGGGCGGCCCAGGTGCGGATAGACGTGGGATCAGCACACATCATTGGTGCAGGATACAGGATACGGGAGGATACTGTAGTGCAATTTGTGCGGGGTGGTCCAAGGGCCAGCTTCCCACCCTCCGTTCTCTCCTGATGGGATTGGGGAGTCCGACAAGGATACTTTATTCGAGCCGCGAGCAAGGGCAAGGAGGACTGCTGCTGGTGGTGGTGTGTGTGTGGGGGGGGGGTCAAGCACAATACTAGCCCCCCAGCATGCATGCAAGCCGTGGATTGCGTTGGTGGGTGGGCATCCAATGCGCATCAGCCTGGATCGCACCACAGTAATGACATGTTGACCTATGGAGTATGCGTTGCACCAATTACATGCCTCACCTTGGGGACCAAAGAAAAGCCATGGCAAAAATGTTTCCCCTTTCCTTAGATAAATGCCCTGTGATGCAGCAGCGCAGTAGGGCAGGCAGGCGGGCAGTGTATTGCGCCTATCGCCCCAATTGTTTGCTGTATATTGTGGCTGACAGACCACAACAAACCAAGCGATAATTCACCACATCTAATAATACTGCGCTCTTGCTCCTGCAATGGCACAACCATTTGGTTGCAAGCATGCAGCTTGGGGCATTACCTGAGTCGGCAGGACAAATCTTGGGTTGGGCTTGGTCGGGAAGAACTCAACAAATGGCCCCCTGAAGAGCCTGCCGTCGGTACTGAAGGCGGAGCAATAGTAGTCCGCAGTGCAGCTGTGGGATGCATTGCAACAATCGTGGGAGGAGTTTAGGGGTTCATATCATCATCATTGGGGTTGCGTGGGGTGTGCATGCTCTGTGCCTTGCTCGCTTGGCATCACATGCAAGGTGGACTACCTATATTCGCCATTCAAATCTGCTTCTCTAGCTTCTCAGCGCAACTTGGTGACAACATAAGCTAGCAGGAAAGATAGAATGGACCCAGACGGCTACACATCTAGAGAGGTAATCACAACATCCGATGACATCCAGAGGCGGCGGCACTCGCTCGTCGGTGGCTTGCACACGGCGAACGCTGAGTGTGTGGAGTGCGCTGCGGCGACTGTAGATTGGCAGTATCCATCAATAACACCCGTAATCACACCTGTATGTAGGTGCTTCTAAGTTACTGACTTACAGGTCGGCTAACAGGCGGACGTCCAGGTGCGGCTCCCGCATGTACATGACAAACTCGGTGCGGTTGGCCACCCAGTCAGCGTACGTCGTCTCCAGCTGCAAATCATAGCCCTGCCTGCAGCACAGGGCAGAACGATTACCTAAAAAATCTCCAAACCGTATATTTGCGGCGCTGTCTTGTCTGGCCGGGCTGACCTCCCCTTTGCGGTGCAGTGTGCATTCAAATGTATTTTGTGCATGTGTGCACGCTATGTATGTTGCGTATGCAGTTTTATGTTACCATTAGCTGTTATGACTCGCAAACTCCACGACATACTTCATATTACATACTTCATATGCGTGCCCCGCCCTACTGGTATATGAAGCCGGTGAGGTTCAGGCCACCGGGCAAACCTGCGGAACGTGGAATGGCACGGGCAACAGACACGTAGGGTCCGCCGTCGTGCCACAGTCGCACTTGCTTGCTCGGCGAGTTTTCAGCACATATATATATTGCAGCTCTGCTCGACATGCATGCATGCCCAACAAACCACGAACATAAGCCATACGGGTCCATACCAGAGGTACTCGCAGCAATTTCTATTATGCGAGACACCAACGACAATCGATCCCACACTACTATGTATCATGACGCATATTACGTCATAATAACATGCACCCATGCACATACAATTGTCAATCCTTCATCCATGTCATGCGCATACAGCGCAGGCTTGCATCATGACGCACCGCTGCTCCAGATGGTGCTGCCATCACCGGCAGTAACGGTCAGTTGGCCGGCATCCGTCACGGCCGCACGCACTGGCCCGGGCGGCAGCGGCCCAGCGGGCGCTGCGCTGGCCCAATAGACCTGCTGGCCGGTGGCGTCGCTGGCCTGCGGGCGCACACAAATGAGCAACGGATTATTGTATCTGATACACATGTATTTAAGTATATGTTAGTAATAACGAGGATAGGATCCTACATACAGCGGGTGCTCGCTGTGCTGGACTAGTAGGTCTGCTGGCCGAAGGCATCGCCGTCCTGCACCGTATGGGCCATGGGCCATGCATATACATGGCTCACCAATTGATTTTATACTTGTACATTTTGTATATATGCATCGAGCATATATGTATGTCCGAGCATACATGGCAGCTTGCATGCGTCACCGTGAGCTGGCCGTACTGGGTATGTGATTTCACTGGCAGCTTGCATACAAGCATACATACACATTAATACAAATCATACTGATAGCTGTAAATATAATATATTTGTATGTGCATGCATTCGTCGCACCGTGAGCTGGCCGGTGGCCTGCGACAGGCACATCTTGGCGGGCGGTACCAAGGGCGGGTACACGGTCCCAGGCGGCTCCAGGTACAGCACTTCGACATTGCTGTCACGAAGCGCCAGGCTGCCATTGGCCTGCATGCGGACCAGGAGCCCAGGTCAGGCCAGGTCGCGGGGGCTCGGCACAGAGCAACAGAGGGAGCGCAAGGCGGCCGTTGGCCAGCGGACCAGCAGCCAGGGGCCCAGGCCTGGTCGCGGGGGCGGCTCGGCACAAAAAGCATACAGAAGGCATGCTACACCAACAGGGGGCATGCTACACAGTGCCTCCGTGCGTGTAATCATTGGGGTGTGTCGCAGACAGCAAGATGGGCGCAGGTGTTCGGCATCAATAAACAGGGCTTTGTTATCGAGGGAGTATTACTATATTACTATATTACTATATTACTATATTACTATATTACTATATTACTATATTACTATATTACAATATTACAATATTACTATATTATTATATTACTGTTTTACTACATAACTTTATTCCTTTATTACTAGATTACTAAATAGATATATTACTATATTACTGGTCGTGTCAGCGAATGAAGAAAGAGGCCGGCTGCAGCGCGAGCCATGTGCCGCTGGGGCCGTGCGTACGTGCGTGTGACAGAGAGGGCGAGGGCGTGGGCCGGAGCAGGACCGCACCACGTGCATGCCCGCCAGTGCTAGTTGTCAAGGCTTGGCAAGCGGTCGCTATATATCATGCAAAATTCGATACCTGGACGGGAGGCAAGCACAGCACACAGCCCACCCGGCATACATATGACCCGCGCGCACCTTGACGCAGAAGCTGAAGCGGCCGTTGGGCGAAAACTTGCAGCGCCCCCCCGAGGTCATGCAGTCGTTGGCGCCTGACAGCGCGTTGACTGCCGTGCGCCGGGGGAGGGGAGGGCCAAGGGGAGGGCGGCTGGTGAGAGAGGGCGACGGGGTTCGTTCCGCATCGCATCCATGTCAAGGTCGGGATGACGCACGGCTGCGACCGGCACACCCCGCACCCTCCTATCTGTTGGACATGTATTTCATTTGCGGGGCGGCGACCAGCACACTCCGCACCCTCCGCCCCAGCTCATAACGCAATCGCGCACTGACCGACCTGCACCGCAAACACAACCACATTTCCCCCCGGCACAATCAGCAATGCCTCGTACCCTCCGCTCCGGCTGCTGCATACGCAACCACCTGCCGTGGCCCGCAGCGACGACGGCACCGCGCGACCCCTGCCTGCTGCGACGCACAACAGCGCCTCGCTCGTCACGCACGCACCCGCCGCCCCGGCCGCCTTCACGTCGCACTGGCGGGACGGCGGTGTGGTGTGACTATGCTAGGCATGGATGCTGAGAGCGAGCTGCATATCGCTGAGACTGGAAGACACGTAGCGCACGGCACACCGCCATCCACGGCAACCATCTCATCAATCGGTTGGACATATACTATGCAGCACGCATCGCACATACAACAGCGCATAACTAACGCACCCGCCGCCCCGGCCGCCTTCACGTCGCACTGCCCCGACATGAACTCGGCGCTCGCCGTGGAGCCGCCAAGCGGCGTCGAGTGCAGGAAGCAGCTCCTGGTGGCCTTCTCAAACACGAACGTGAGGCAGGCGGTGGTGTGGGAGCAGAGCGTCGCGCAGTCGGTGGGCGTGGTGGCGTTGGGGCTGGGGTACGGCGCAATGCGGTGGCCTGCGTTGCCGGAGCCAAAGCCGCCTCCCCAGAAGCGCTGCCCGTTCTCCAGCGTGCAGCGGCCTGCAGCAGGGTTGCGTGGGGTGGGGGCGGCAAGCCAAATTGATGACACGATCCGAGGCACGGTCCGAGTGGGCATTGATTGCTTGTACGGGCTCAAATAATATTTGCATTGTTTGAACGAGGAGCCGGAATTGCTTGCTTGCATGGCTTTGAACAATCCCGTGCGCGGGGGGCGACTTGACGAACCGCCCCCAGCCAGTAGCCACGTGGGTTGAGTCTATTCCGGCCGCTAGCTGCATGCGCTCGCTCCATCGCACCCGAGTGTTTGAAGGTGCACGCGCCCGACGTGGCGTCGCTGTCGGCCGTGGTGCCGTCGTAGCGGGTGCTGTACAGAGAGCACTGCCTGGTAGATGAGCGCCACACGTATAGCAGGCAGCCGGGCACGGCCGCGCAGGAGCGGCCGCACAGGTCGGCGGTGGTGGTGCTGATGGGTGAAGGGGGCAGGGCTGCGTCGTCCCGGGCGCGGTAGCGCTGGCCGGCGTCCGCCGTGCAGGGGCCTGGCGCGGGTGTAGGGCGCGCGGTGGCAGGCAGCAGGTGACACACTTACTGAGCCCCTGACCCTTCCTTGCCGGCATGAGCTAATCTAACTCACCCGCTGTGGTGACTGTGTCCGTTGATCCGCCTGCGCTGCCGGGCACCTCCCCCACGCAGACGCGGCCGCCGGGGGGCAGCGGCGCGTTGCAGTTGAGGCCCGGGTTGAGGGCGAGGAAGGTGGCGAGGCTGAGGCCGTAGGCGCTCACTAGGTCGCGGCACGTGTCGCCCAGGGCGGTGGTGTAGTTCTGGCCGCAAGACAGGCCTGGGCGGGTGGGTGGCGGGATGTATCCAGGGAGTAGCGAACGAGTCAACCAACACCGAACCGGAAGTTCGGGCCCGAGAAAGCTGATGCTGGACCCTCCCAGCCCATCACCGCCACCGCGGGTGGGTGGCGGGATGGGCAAGCAAGCGGCGCATGCAGCGGTGTCGGGGACGCAACAAGGCATACGGCGACAAGGCATGCAGTGGTGTCGGGGACAAGGCGGTCGCATGAGTTCTGCATGAGAGGGGTCCATTCGGTGTCCTGGCCCGGCCCCTTGCAGCACCCACCTTCCGGCGGCAGCGCGGGCTCGCACTGCCAGTGCTCGGGGCTGAAGCGGCGGCACGCGGTGTCGGCCTTGCAGGTGACGGGCGCCGTCCAGGCGGCGTCCACGCAGGGCCCAAAGTTTGGGCTGCCGCACTTGCCGCCGCTGCCGCCGCACTGCTGCCACGTCTCGATGGGGCTGAGCGCTGCGGTTTAAAGTTGGACAAGCACGTAAGACAGGACATCGGATCAACATGCCACAGGGCATCTGGGCGGCCACATATGCTATGTTGGTGGTGTGCTTGAGATGAGAAAGCTGTGGTCTAGCATCAACCTGTAGACTTCCATTGGTCGTCATAGCGTGACTCGCTCGCGGCAGACCCCAAGGGTCGCGGCATACCCCTATGCTTAGAGCCGAA
The DNA here is from genome assembly GCA_001662425.1 of Chlamydomonas sphaeroides. Taxonomy (NCBI): domain Eukaryota; kingdom Viridiplantae; phylum Chlorophyta; class Chlorophyceae; order Chlamydomonadales; family Chlamydomonadaceae; genus Chlamydomonas; species Chlamydomonas sphaeroides. The sequence continues at coordinate 16,424 of BDDC01000551.1, forward strand.
CGCGTCATCACATGCACGGCAGCCCCCAGCCGGGGCAAGGGTAGGCGGAACCAACATCAGCCGCGCAGCGCCTAGCGCCGAGCGAGCCGAAGCACACCGCTGGCGAGGCGGCGGCCGAGGCCCAGGGCGAGGCGGCGCGCGGGGCTGCTAGGGCCGGGGCCAGGGGCGGGCTGACGTGGCTGCGTGCTCTGTGTACGCGGGCCGGACCTCTACCGGACTTCCCTCTACCTGCAACCCGCCCGTCCCCTCACGTCCTCACGCACGTGTGCTGGAGGATATGGTGGACACGGGCCGGCAGCCCCACATGACTGGTTGCGTGGGCGGGGGGAGGGGGGAGTGGGGGCGACGACAGAGGGCGTTAAGAGCGAGGTCAAACAACGGAGGCCGCTCTGCCAGGGAGCCGCGATGGTGCCGCGATGGTGCAACCAACCCATCCCATCCTCACACTCGGTGTCACGTTTGCACGTCAGCTCGGCCATGCAGGGTGAGGGCGACCAGGCCGCGTCCGCACAGGGGCTGGCTGTGCCGTTGACGCAGGCGCCGCCGCGGCCGCCGCACTGCGCGCCAATGTCGCCAGTCCCTACAAGGCCTGCACGGTCACCGTGCGGGCGGGATGGCGCCAGGATCATCGTACGGCAGTACGGCACGTACGACAACGTGCCGCGCATGCTGGCGGGCGCGGAAGGGTCCGTGAAAAACATGCATGCTTATCCCACCGGGGGACACCGGCAGCAGTCCCGCCGCTGGCGCGCAGTGGCGCGTGTCGGCGCAGCGCAATGCCGCAATGGTCAGGTACGCCGGGATACCCCGCGGCCGATGGAAACGGCGGGCAGAGAGCGCCGAGTATTGAGCACAACACAGCAACATGTTACTCATCAGCACGACGTGACGACTTCAGCACGACGTGACGACTAGCTCTGCGGCGGGTCTGCGGCAGCTAGCCCATGCAACGCACCTGCGTTACTGCCCGCCGGCGGTCGGACGCATAGCACCTGCCCCAGCGCCAGCGCCGCGCAGTTGACGCCCGGGTTGGCCGAGTAGAACGCGTTATCGGTCCACACATTGCCGGCGGCCTTCCACAGCCCCCAGCACGTGTCGCCAAGGCCGACGGTGGCGGTCAGCGCGCACACTGCAAGGGGCCGGTCACAGGTTCCATCGATGTTCAGCACGACGTCGTGCTGCCCGTTTTTACAACGAACTGGCTGGCATCTTGGCGGAGTCTGAGCCGGTGAGCTGCGGCCTCGCTGGTTCGTGCGCTCGTTGGGGCGCCGTTAGGCCCCCCCGCTGGGCGTCGGCCTGCATTGCCGTACGCTGCCGTACATTACCGTACAAGCTGTGCTTTCCCATCGCCAGCAGGTGGCTGGGCATGAGCGCCAAGGGGCAGCATCGAGTTCCTTCGTGCCCTGCTGGGTGCTGGCTGCCTGATTTGGCAACACGCAGCCGCCTGCCCCCACCCACCTGCCGCAGCGGCGTCACTGCACTGCCACAGGGTCGCGTTGGTCCGACGGCACTGCAGCGGCGGCGCGCAGGAGGGTGACACCCAGGCCGCATCTGCGCAGGGCCCGGACCCGGGCCAGCCTCCCCAGCCGCAGTAGCCGCCCGTGCCGCCGCACTGCGCGCCCACGGTTGTTATGGAGGTGCCTGCGGTGGCGGGCCGGGTCCGGGGGCCCATGGCAAATGGACATGCCATGTGGGGTGTCCGCCTTGTGCCTCAGTTGGTTGGTGGCTTGGAGCCAGCTGCTGTAGCTGCTGGCAGGATGAGCGGACTCGCCGATCTCGTTCCACTCTATCTACCAGCGGCTACGGGGCAACTCACGGTTGCTGGTCGGGGGCGGGGCGCACTTGTACTCAAGGCGGCTGTCCCGCCTGCAGCCCAGCCCGGGCCTGCGCAAAGAGAGGGAACGGGTAGCGGTGTGTCACGGGAAGCGTGTCACGGCGAATTAGACGTCACGTGTTGGCGTGGTCACATGGGTACAGGGCGTTTCTGGAACGTGAGGCTCGGCCCCTTTGGGCACCAACCAGCCGTGCATCAGATACACCATCATCAGTGCCCCAGCAACCCACACAGCACCCCGGCTTCCAGCTGATTCGTGACGCAGGGAGCGCGCAGGGCCTCACCCGCACACGGCCCCCGGCCACCGCGCGTCGGTGCACCTCCCGTGCGACAACGCGCTGCACCTGCCCCCCGCGCCTCCACACTGCTGCCCAGCCGAGAGGACGACCGCTGCGAAGCCAGCAGGGGGGGGGGGGGGGGGGGGGGGGGGGGGGGGGGGG